>WOXC01006048.1:462500-710000 GCA_011680675.1 Gymnobelideus leadbeateri | reverse complement strand
AGGTAACCAAGGTTCAGAGAAGAGCACCGATTTGCCCAAAGTCACAGAATTAATAAGTAACAGAATAGGGCACTTGAATTCAGATCTTCCAATTCCAAATTCTCTGCTCTTCCCAATATGCTACACTGCTTGTCCAAATCGTCATATGGAGGCCAGAGTCCAGAGTTATACATGAAGTGAGAGACTGAAAATAAGGGACCTGTGAAAATCCTTCCAGTGAAAATCTGATTCTAAAAATAAGAATAATCCCAAAGAGGTCATTAAAAAGGGGAAAGAACCCACATGTACAAAAATATCAGCTCTTTTTGCGGTGGCAAAGAATTGGAAATTGAGGGGATGCCTATCAGTTGGGAGATGACTAAATAAGCTGTCATATATGAATGTAATAGAATACTATTGGGCTATAAGAAATGATGAACAAGCAAATTTCAGAAGAACCTAGAAAGACTTACAAACAGATGCTGAGTGAAGTGAGCAGAACCAGGAGAACAATGTACACAGTAACAGCCACACTGTTCAATGACTGACTTTTTAGACTTAGCTCTTCTCAGTAATGCAATGATCAAAGACAATTCCAAAAGACTCATGATGGAAAACGCTATCCACATTCAGAGAAAAAATTGTGGAGTCTGAATGCAGATCAAAACACACTATTTGCTCTTTTTTTGCTGTTTTTTCTTCCTTGTGTTTTTCCCCTTTTGCTCTGATTCCACTTTCACAACATGACTAATATGGAAATATGTTTAATATGATTGTATATGTATAGCCTATATCAGATTGCATGTCATCTTGGAGAGGGGAGAGAGGAGGGGGGAAATTTAGAACTCAAAATCTTATAAAAGTGAATGTTGAAAACTAAAAATAAATAATTTTTTTAAAAATTAAAAAAGAATAAGAAGAAAAGAATGAAGAAGAAAATGTAATCCTATAGCTGGCCCCACTTCTAAAGTCTCATGTGTGTCTACAGTTTTGTCTGCACAGATTTGCACTGTTAGCCAGGCTTCTGGTAGTAAGCTTAAAACCCAAGATGATAGGAAGGGGTTTCATACTTGTTTCTCCCAGAGAAGGACAAAAATTCCCATAGCTCCCTGAACTCCAAATACCATACACCCCGCTGGCAGAAGAGGGAGAATCATAACATCACCAAAGAGCACTGGGCTCAGTAATGCTGTCCCCATAGAAGACCTGGGTGTAAGGTCTGATTCTTCTACTTGCTAGCCCTGTGTCCACTGGCCTATCTCTTTAAATTTCACTCTCTTCATCCATAAAATGGAGATTATAATATGTGTGATCTTTGAGGTGTGAAGTCAACATTTGGTAAAGTGTTATATGTCAATTATCCATCCCACCCCTTCAATATATTCATTCATCAATATTTCCATTCACTCAACATTTACTGAGTTCCTGTTCTGTGCTGGGTACCCTCAGTGATACAGAGATGTTTAGCACTGTCCTTGCTCTAAAGAAGCTTCACATCTCCTAATTCAGGGGAGGACAGGCAGCATGAGGCATGAGGTGGAGAGCCACCACATGGGACAGGATGGAGAGCCACCACCACTTGCTTCAAAGGCCAGTTTGACTGGAGGGTAGTGTATGTGAAGAGGAGTAAGATTGAGTCATAGAACTGAAGGGCTACTTTGAGGACAGGTTGTGAAGGGCTTTCTTTAGATACCAAACTGAAAAGTTTATACTGACCATAGAAGTTATAGGGGCTCCCTAAGCAGCTCAAAAGACCTACCACGGATCAGAGATTTATAGCTATAAGGGACCTTTGAAACTCTCTAGCTCAACCCCTTTGGATGAGGAAATAGGCCCATGGGGGTTAAGTGGCTTTCCCAAGGTAACACAGATTGTTCATGGCAGAGGCAACATTCAAACTCTGATCCTCTGAATCCAAATCCAGTGCTCTTTCCGTCACACTGTAGCATGTTGCCTTGATGACTCAGTGCAGTTTTAAGCTGTTAAAGCTATTTAGGGTATTAAAGCTTAAATCTTTTGAAGTATACTTCAAAAGATCTGTGATTTCATTATAGGGGATGTTCTTTCCACACATGCAAATGTCAGCTTCTCAATACCCTTAGAACATGGGTCTCTAAGAGTTGCTGTTGCCAAAATTCCTCATCCCCCAGTGGCCAGCCCTCTGGCAATTGTCCAATTTGCCCTAAGGAGGCTGGTTATCATAAGACAGTCACACCATCCATTTCTAGTCCCATCCTCAAAGTTGTTCTAGCTTGGTAATATCTGTCAGAGCTTGGGCTGTGCTGACATCATCTTCGAAGAGTCAGGCTCAATTTGGCACCAGAATAAGGTATTGGGGGCAACTTGGCTTATCACAAAAGAAATTCTGACACACCTCAGAGAGTAGAATTTTCTGGCATTAAAATGAGTATTTATAAAAAGTATAACTTCTTTGCATTTCAACCAACCTTAAGTATGATGCCTTGGGCAGCTATCTACCTTGCCTACCCCAAGTTCTGGCTCTGCCCCAAATGCAGGCCCCAGTAAAATTGGCCCAGGTACAACCTTCTAGAAAGCTGAGAAGTTAGGGAAGTTCCTTCCCTCTTAATCCTGCTTCCTCATCTCTCCTCCATGATTTCACTGTTGGTGTATGTTCCAGCTAAAGGCAGGAGGGTAGTGCAGTGGATAGAACAATGAGCCTGGAATCAGGAAGACCTGAGTTCAAATGTGGCCTCAGATATTCTTAGCTGTGTAACCCTGGGCAAGTCACTTAACCTTTGTTTGCCTCATTTTTTTCAGCTGTAAAATGGGAAATAATAAAGAACACCTGCCTCAAAGGGTTGTTATGAGGATCAAATGAGAGAATATTTGTAAAGCACTTAGCACAGTGCCTTGGTACATAGTAGAAGCTATATAAATGCTTATTCCCTTCCCCTTCCCCAATAGTCTGTCCCTCAAGAGCTGCTTGTTGGCCATTGCTTCTAACAAATGTGGACATAGCTCATGAATTCAAACATACTCATCCTCTACCCCCAGGAGATGTTTCCTGCTGAGGCAATTATTGTGGACCAAGGATATTACAGAATCTCAGGGCTGGGAGGGGCTGCAAAGATCATCTAGTCTACCTTTTCCCTATTCTCCCTGAAGCAAGAATCCCTTGTATAACATATATCCATTCAGTATCCTCTTGAATACCTTTAGTGACAGGGAACTCATTCTCTTACAAAACAATTCAATCAAGCATTAGATGGTTTTAATTGTTACAAGTTTTTCCTTTATATATATTAAGCCAAAAATCTACCTCCCTGTACTTTCCACAAATCTTTCCTAGTCCTACCCTCTGCCTTCCTTGGTTCTGCCAAGCAGTACCAGTCTAATCCTTCTTCTACCTGACAACCCTTCCTATTTCTGGGCAATTGATGTTTTAGCCCAAATTCAGGACTTAACATCTATTCCTACTAAATTTTATTATATAAAAGACATCCCAAAGTTCTAGGGTGTCCCCATGAGCCAGGCTGTCATGGCACACTCACCATTGATCCCTGGTTGTTGTACTGGCTACCACACTACATCCTGTCTGAGGTGATAGTTCTATTTGCAGTCCTTTCTGCAATTGTTCCCATCTCTGTAGTGCAGGAAAGTGTTCAGAGCACTTTCTTCACAGCCCTTCGAGTTGAGTAAGGAAAAGGAAGCTTATAAAAGTGCAAAGGCTGATTCTCCACAAACTACGTAAAAAAGGACTCTGAAAAACTTCTGGAGCCCCAGCACCCACAGAACGACACAGAGAAGCTAACCTCCCGCTGAGGACAGCCCAGCACCCTGCAGGAAGGACCAGCGCAGTGGTCTGGGAGCCGCCAGCGCGCAGAGCGCAGGAGCTGAGCCGAGCCCAGGTCCACGTGAGCCGAGGTTTTAGCCCCAGGGCGGCAGGGCCAGCAGCCGGCTGGAGGAACCCCAGAACACCAGGAACTGTGGAGATTCCAGAATTATCAACATAGACTTGCCTAGGACAAAGTAAGAGGTTGGTGTCCTATGGACTTTGGGACCTGTATTTGGGGAATGCGTCAGCTCCCTCCCCTGGGGGCTAGAAGCCGCTGAGGAGACACGCCATTGTGTAGTTTTCATCGGCGTTTCCGGCTCCCAGCCTACAAATCGTGGGGAGATCCAGCGATCAGTCTTGGGGGGTAATCGCTCTTGCTTTAACCTCCCTGGATCTGAATTGTGATCTAGGGTGGAAGTTGTGGGTGGGTTTACAGCTTGCCAGAAACGGAAGTTGCCCCACACACATTCGGGACGAAAATTCCTCTAGCTGGCCTTAAAGCCATAGTGTGGCAACAAGCCCAAAAGTTAAGCAATTAAGTGGCAACATGCCAAGGCAAAGGAAACAGAAAAATGCAACCTAGACTCCTATTTTGGGGGCATAGAGCGGGAAAAGGACTGTGAGGTCAGAAGTCCTGCTCCAAAAGCCCCAGGGGAAAACATGAGTGGGTTGCAGGCCATAGAGGACCTTAAGAAGGACTTTAAAAATCAAATCAGAGAAGTGGAGGAAAAATTAGAAAGAGAAATAAGAAGGATGCAGGAAAAGTATGAAATGAGGGTCAACAGCCTGACTGAGGAAAACAACACCTTAAAAAGTAGACTAGCTCAAATGGCAAAGGAGGCCCAAAAGGGCAATGAGGAGAAGAATGCCTTAAAAAGTCGAATTTGCCAGATGGAAAAAGAATCTCAAAGTTCACTGAGGAGATTCATTCCTTCAGAGTTAGACTGGAGCAAATGGAAGCTAATGACTTTATGAGAAATCAAGATGCTGTTAAGCAGATCCAAACAAATGAAAGATTAGAAGGCAATGTGAAATATCTCATGGGAAAAACCACTGACCTGGAAAATAGATCCAGGAGAGACAATTTAAAAAATTATTGGACTACCTGAAAGCCATGATCAAGGAAAGAACCTAGAAATCACCCTTCAAGAAATTCTCAAGGAAAACTGCCCTGACATTTTAGATCCAGAGGGCAAAATAGAGGTTGAAAGAATCCACCGATCACCTCCTGAAAAAGATCCCAAAAAGAAAACTCCCAGGAATATTATAGCCAGGTTCCAGAACCCCCAGATCAAGGAGAAAATACTACAAGCAGCCAGGAAGAAACAATTTCAATATTGTGGAAATACAATCAGAGTAGCCCAGGACCTGGCAGCTTCTACACTGAGGGATAGAAGGGCATGGAATATGATATTCCAGAGGGCAAAAGAGATGGGAATGAACCCAGGGTCACCTACCCAGCAAAACTGAGTATTTTGTTTCAGGGGAAAATATGGTCATTCAGTGGAATAGAGGACTTTCAAGCATTCTTGAGGAAAAAACCAGAGTTGAATAGAAAATTTGACATCCAGACACAAGAAGTAAGAGATGCCTGAGAAGGTAATCAGGGAAAAGAAATCAAAAGGAACTTATAAAAGTTGAACTATTTACATTCCTATATGGAAAAGCAATATCTGTGACTGATGATATCTTTCTCACTATGAAAATAATGGAAGAAGGGGTGTGGTCATATGAATACATATGTGAATGTGTGTGTATATGGTTACAGTTATATATGGATAGTGGGCATAGGTTGATTTTGTTGGGAAGGGAGAGTACTCAAGGGATGAAATTATGAGGTGAGAGAGGAAAGTGGCAAGAGGAGATGGGGAGAGACATAGTAGGGTAAACTATCTCATGTAGGGAAGTGGGTGCAAAGGAGGGGGAGAATAAGGAAGGCTAAAAAGGCAAAACCACATTCACATTGAATTTGGTTCAGGGAGAAAATGGCATACATACTAAATGGGATATCTCAACCTGCAGCAGGATAGGGGGAAGGGAGATGAGAGGAGGGATGATGGATGGGAGGGCATCCTTGGGGTGAGGGGAGGCTGGAAGTACCCACTATAGAAGAGGGACAGGATCCTGTAGGGAATGGACCAGGTGGGGGGTGGGATGAGTGGGAGGGAATTATAAGCAGCCTTGTACAATATATCTACTATGATAATGTTTGCATAGCTAGACATGTACAACATATACTGAATTACTTATCTCCCAAGAAGGAATGGGTGACAAGGGAGGAAGGAAATGGATCTGAAATTCAAGGTCGTAACATTAAATGTTTCAAATATATATATAAATACTATTATTAATACTCTTGCCTGTAAATGGGAGAGATAAGATGTGCAGGCATTGGGACACAAAGATTCATCTTCCTAATGGAAAAGTCGATGGGGGTATGGGAGAAGGTATGGGAGAGAGCAGATTGAGGAAGCGATATCTTGTGGGACTGCTATTCTGGGAGGTTGGGTAGGGGAATAATGGGGGAAAATGATTGTAACCTCAAAAATCTGGCGGAAATGAATGATGCAAAACAGAAGTTAATAAAGTATTTGTTTAAAAAAAAAAGAATACATAAGTATTTGTTTAAAAAAAAAAAAAAAAAAAAAAAAAAAAGTGCAAAGGCTTACCCAAAGTCACCCATCTAGGACATGAACTCTGTGTGTGTGTGTGTGTGTGTGTGTGTGTGTGTGTGTGTGTGTGTGTGTTTATGTGCTCTTTCTAAACAACCACATTTTCCTGTCCTCTGTGGTATGCTGAGGGCTGCTGTTGTGCTGGGGTAGAAGGAGCCCTGAATTAGGAGTCTGGATATTTGCATTTGAAGCCTTGATATTTATTAGCAATGTGACTTTGAGCAAGTCTTTCTTTTTTTTCTAAACCTATTTTCTTAATGGTAAAATGGGGACAGCAATTCCTTATTACTATCTCTAAGGGTTGTTGCAAGGATCAAATGAGAGGAGAAAAAAGTCTTTTGGGTGAACTAGAGGGAAGTATAAATTTCTCTATTCTATCTATATGTATCTGTTTGTGTCCCTTTGCTGTAAGTTTCAAATAAGATAAATATTTAGAGTATAATCTCTAAAAGGTAAGGACCATCCTTTTCAAAAATAAATTTTTATTGATATCTTTTATTTTAATACTACTTTAACTTCCCCTTATTCCTCCTTTTTCCCCTCCCTGAGATCTATTCCATATAATAAAGGCTTTTTTCTTAACCTTAATATTGTTCCCCCCCAATTTTATGTAAAAACAATTTTTAACATTTGTTAGTTTTTGTTTTTAAAGTTTTGAGTTACAAATTCTATTCCTGCCTTCCTCCACTTCCCCCTCCCTCTTTGAGACAATAAGCAATCTGATATAGGGTTAAAAACATAAAACATTTTAATATTAGTCATTTTAACAGACTTTTTTTTAAAAGAAGAGGGAGAAATCATATAAAAACTGATCAGTACATTGAAAAAAATTTGAAAATATATGCAATGTTCCACAATTGTGGACCTCTAACCTCTGCAATGGAATGGAGGGAGGTATAGACTCATTTTTCTTCTTTGGGGTTATGTTTGTTCTTTATAATTTTGCAGCATTTGTTTCATGGTGGTTGGGGCTTTATTTTTTAGTTACATTGTTATAGTCATTGTACATAGAGTTTTCTTGGCTCTGCTTACTTCACTTTGCATCAGTTTCAGCTTAAGTCTTTCTATACTTTTCTGTGTTCTTACAGCACAACAAGGACCATTATTTATCTAAAACTATCTCACTCAAAATGTAACACAATGCTCTGTACACAGTAGGCATTTAATTATTGAGTAATTGATTGAATGATGTGTAGAACACTAGATAAATATCATCTATTTAATAGTTTGCTATATTTCTACTAGTGGATTGTGGCATTAGAGTCAGTGTGTAGTAGTGAATAGCAAGCAAGCCTCAGAGTTAGGAAGACCTGGGTTCAAGTCCTACCTCTGACATACTGACTAGATGACCCTGGTGAAGTCACAACTTCTCAGTGTTCCTGGCAACTCTAAGACTCTAAATTTGTAGAGCAAATGATCTACATAGATAGAAACCAGTGCTCTACAACAATGGAATTATGAGTCTGGTTGAAAAAAATGGATTCTTAAGAATAAATTACAAATACACAATAATTGGTGGTTTGTTACTATTATTATTACTACCACTACTGTTACTACTTCTATTACTGTATCTGTGAGCCCTCTAAGATTTCTGAGGCAGGGATTAGGGAGCAGAGAATAGTCCAAATTGCCTGGAGCCCAAGGGGCATGTTGGGGTGGAGGGAGGAAGCAGCAGAGCACGACCCTTTTGCAAATGGAGAGCATTAGTGCTTGACCTCCCAGGAAAGACTGCTTTGGAGTGGGTTAATTAGTCCTGGGAACTAAATGGTTGACTCCTCATTAACTGTTATCACTTTGTCCTGCTCGTTAAGAAGTGATTCCTGACAAAGAAGACTAAAGGTTATGCGACTAGAGATATTGAAGAATGTTTTAGTGTTTTCCACCACCTCTAGCTCCAGCCCACCCTCAATGGGACAGTGTTGTCTTGACCTTATTGGGGGTTGGGGGGGGATATAGAGATACTCTAGACATTCTTAACCTGTCCTCTCATCCATTCTATGAAGCAACCCAACCAAGGTCCAGGGGCTCCTCTGAGGATGGGAGAAAGTTAAAGTAATAAGCATTTATATAGCAACTACTATGTGCCAGACATTGTGCTAAACACCCTGCAAATATTTCATTTGATCCACACAAGTGCTTTGTGAGGTAGGTCTATTAATATTCCCATTTTACAGTTGAGGAAAATGAGGCAAAAAGAAGTTAAGTGACTTACCCAGAGTCACATAGCTAGTGTCTGAGGCCAAATTTGAACTTAGTTCTTCCTGACTCAAGACCCAGCACTCTATCCACTCTATTACCAGCTGCCTTGTGCTGATGCTGGATGCAGGATGGATGCCCCACCCCTAAGCCCAGGCAGAAATTAGTGAGAAAATAAAAAAAGGTTGGGGGAGTAACAAGAAAGGAAAGTGGAAGAGTGACTGTCTCTATGTGTGCATGAGTTGAGGTGTGTCCATTAACAGTGAAACTAGGAATATATTTTATTGTGTAAGAACAGTTTGTGGTGGGGATTTGGGGAAATGACCCAAGGTTATACAAGTATTAAATGGCATATGTAGTATTTGTGCTGTTGTTTCTCCATCTATTGTTCTCTGCACTGATTATAGACTTAGAAAACTGGAAGAAACCCTAAAAAGCATCGTGTACAACTCCTTCATTTTATAGATGAGGAAACTAAGGCCCAGAGAAAAGGTCAAATGATTTACCGAAGGTCACAGCTCTAATAAGTACTTGAGGTGGGAACTGAACCCACATCTTTTTGACTCCAAGGCCAATGAACTATCTGTCATACCACATTGCCTCTCCTTGGGATCAGCGGAGTAAATAGAGTTGAGGGGAGATAACCTAACAATTAAGGCTATCCCAGTGTGGAACAACCTGTCTCCTCAGAACCTCCTTTGTATAGCACCCAAGGAGAAAGGGCTCCTCCTTACTGAAGATCATTAAGCAAAAGGTGATTGACCATGTGTCAGCTATGTTATAAAGTGTGTGGTTAAGGTTAGACTACCTGGTCTTGGGTGCTGTCCAGTGCTGAGATCGGGTAGTAGACTCCGCAATAGGATGAGAAGAACTTCAGGGGAGAAACAGGATGGGGACTTTTAAAGAAAAAGAGAAATGATTCTAGAAATAAGAAGCCCAGTCTGGGGTGGAGAAAAAGAGATGAGGATGGATGGAAGAGGCAACAGAAATGATTAGTCCATGAGATCCCTGACCTCTCATCACAAGTAAAACAAGTCTAATCTGTATTCCACATAAAAGCCCTTCAAATATTTGAAGACTGGGAAGTGACACAGGGTAAAACATCTTTTAGGTAAGAGAGCTGTTATGTGATCCCAGGTTATTAGATCATAGATCTTGCACTAGAATTAAGACTCAGGAGCAGGATTTGAATCCAAGTCCTCTGATTCAAGGAGCTTTATCAGCTCCATCACTATGCCTCTCATACATTAGGATGATTGTTTCCATCCTGTCCTGTCTCATTCCTCACTCCTCTAGCTTATCAATGTTTTACCTTAATGAATTTCCTTCCCTCTTATCAGAACTGAGTACCCACTTTCCCAGGAGACTAAGCCATGGAGCAGAATATGTTCAAGGCAAAAAGTCCTGATGCCCCCTCTGAAGTTTCCTTCTATGCATTCTTGGACCCCTGCCCTGGGTGGGGGAATGTGAAGAAGAACAAGCAGGTCTCAACTGATCTGGGCGTTAGAAATTTCCTTTTTTTGATTGAACCTCCTTTGTATAGCACCCAAGTTTCTTGGGGGCTCTTCTTTTATGCCATAGGGTGATCAGGAGGTACAAAGGAGTTGAGTTTCTAATTTGGCCTGACCAGGATAGCATTATGTGTCCTCTAAAGGAGTGAGAAGTTATTATGGGACCAAATATGTCTAGAACCTAGGATTTATGAAAAACTGCATCTAGGTGGGACCAACCTTTGTAATCTACTTCTTTAGGACCTTACAGTTTACAAAATACTTTCTTCATAAGAACTTTATGAAGTATATTGTGTAAAGGCTATCTTTGTTTTACAAAGGAAAAAATGGAGATCTAAGAAGTATGGTTTGTCTAGGATCATATAACTAATAAGGACCAGAGCAAGGAACCTTTAGGAATGGGGAGTCAGGCACCAGGCTGCTTAAGGAGGGACAACCCAAACCAAATCAGAGACAGAGTAGGTCAAAACTCCTATGTCAAGAAGTACCCAAAAGTGGCTGCTGTACTTCCAGCCTGAGCAAGATAAGGAGACCCAGTGTTCCTCCTCTCCAATTCCCCCACAAAAACAAGAAAGAAAATGGTTTAAGTTTTCCTGGAAGTGAGAATAGATTTTCAATGGGGCATCCATATATGTCCACCCAGTCTTTCTTCTAACTACTAGCATATTTGCAAGATGCCTTTCTAGGACTCAAATCCAGGGCTCCTAAATAAACAAATAACTCATGGAATAATCTATTGAACCAGGTTACATCATAAAGACATAGTTTAGAGCTGGAAGGGACCCTGGAGGTCATTTAGTCCATGCCCCTCATTTCATAAATAAGGAAAATAAGGTTTAGGGAAGTGAAGTCTTGTGTCCAAGGACACACAAACAGTAGGAAACAGAGCTGAGTTCTGAACCGAGGCCTTAAATCCAAGCACCCATCCACCCACATTGCCTCCCATGATACCATAGTATGGTTTGGTTATCATGTATAAAAGACTTTGTAGTGAAATCAGCCAATCAGTAGGCACTTATGTACCAGGCACTGGTGATATAAAGACAAAAACAATATTGCCTCTGCCTCCTAGGAGCATAGGATGACATCATATGCCCCTATAAGATGTACAAAATGTAATTCAAAGTAAAGACATAGATAAGAGCCACAAGCTGCCAGATAGGCTGGTAACAACACATACCAATAGCCTCCCACACTCAAATGTTCATCAACACACATTCCAGGATAGGGAGGAGAAGGGAGGGAGATAGCAGTGCCCATCTCTGACCATACACCCTATTTGAAGGACTCTGCTCTGGCTTTTCCTCTATCTTCCCCTTAACCTCACTCTATACACTCCTTACCATTCCTACCCACCAGAAACTAAGAGAAGGAAGTTACCACTGCCCAAGGGATAATCATAATTATAACAACAATTTACATTTCTATACTGTTTTAAAAGTTGATCCTGGGAGGCAGGAATACAAACATTTTCACCCCCATTTTATAGATGAGGAAACTAAGACCTAAAAATGGGGAGTGATTAGCCTAAAATCAAATAGCCAGTAAGTGGCAGAGCTGGATCATGAATGTAGGTTTCCTGATTCCCTGTCCAGTGCATCTCCACAGTACCCACTAAGCTGTTCCTATAGGCTTGGGGTCTGGCAGGGTTGGTGTCACCTTGAGAAGAGTTATTGGGGAATGCAAAATCCGACCTGAAACCCCATAAAGCGAGGGAATATTACACGCAAAAGGCCACATGGTGAGGAAACTAATCTGAAGGGACAAGAAATCAATGGAAATTTCTATTTAGGTCAGAAATCAATAGGAATTTCAAGGTAGGAAAAGGGGGAATTACTTACCTTTAATTTGAGCTCTCTTCAAGTAGGCTCTCTGGTGAGGCCAAGTGTCTGAGCTCCTGGGAGCCAAGGACAGGGCAGGCCAGGGCCATATGATCATTAGTGGGCTCATTCCAAACTTGCTCCACTTCACACAGATCCATGTGCCCCACAATGCCCCCAGATCCAAGAGGTTAAAGCAGGGCTCTCTTTAGAGACCACCCCCACACACAAAGGACATCAGGATCTGTGTCTATTAGCCTTGGGGGTTGGAGTTTGGGGTGGGGTTGGATAGAGTGGTGTAGTGAAAAGTGCTATGGATTTGTTTCTCACTAGCTAGGAGAATACTCAGCTGGGAGTAATAGTGGTTAGAACACCAGATCTGAAGTCAGGAAGGCCTGAGAGTAAATCCAAGCTCAGATACTCACTAGCTCTATGTGACTCCTGGTAAATCACTTTGCTTCTGTATGCTTCAGTTTCCTCAATTGTAAAATGGAATAATAATTATTATACAATAATATAATATATAATAATAATATTTTATTACTAGCATATATCTATTATTAGCATCTACCTCCCAGGGTTGTTTAAATGATCAAATGAGGTAATATTTGTAAGGCACTTATCATAAGGTCTGTCACAAAGTAGGTGCCTAATAAACATTTCTTTCCTTCCCAGGGAACCTGGGATTCAGGTTTTCCTGTCTGTAAAGTTAGGAAGTTCGACTAGATACTCTTTGAGGTCCCTTCTAGGTCTTACATTCTGACATTCTAGTTTTCTTGGGTCCCCAATATGTGTCTCAGCCTAAAGGCTCCACATAGCCAGAGACCAGGTCAGTGTTTTCTTTGTCTTTGAGAACCTTCCAGTCATAGAACATAAACTATCAAAGCCAAAAGGGACCTTGAAGAATTCTCATTTTACAACAGATGAAACTCAGGCCAAGAGAAATGAAGCAACTTGACCAAGGTTAGACAACCTCAGGGAGCAGAGCAGGGATGATTGACTCATCCCCAGGTCTTCTTACTCTGAGGAATGTACCCAGTCCATAATGTCAGTCCAACCACAACAATTAGGATTTTAGGTAAGGTGAGTAGAGTGATGCTGGTTCTATTCCCAGGTTTGCTAATTAACTTCCTGTGTGACCCTGAGTAGGTCCCTTCCAGTCTTTGAGCCTCCATTTCTTCATCTAAAAAATGGGGGTGATAAAATCTGAACTACTAACTTTGTAGTGCTATTGTGTAGAAAGCGATTGTAAACCTGAGACCACCATAGGAATTCAGGTCACTATTGTATGAGCAATTATGGAGGGGTGTGATAACAAGAAAGGTGGGACTTTTGTTGAGTTTTTTTTCTTCTTTTTGTTTGGATTCAGTTTTCCAGACTCAGGCTAAATTGCAAACATCTGAAAGATTAATCTCCTTTGAGCCCTGATAATACACAGCTATGGTGAGTCAAGTAGGTTTCATGCCTTCTGACTCTGAGACAATCAGGGGCTGAGTCTTTGTTATATATTCTGGAAGGTTGGTGTTTTGCTTTGGGGGTTTGCTCATGAGAAGAACCTTTTGATTTCCTGGTCAAGACTCTTAGTAGCCATATGTTAAGAGCCCCCCAACTGCAATGTCTGTGCTCTCTCAATCCAGTGATGTATGTAAAGTGTGCACCAATACTGCTATGTTCAGGCAACTGGAGCCCTGTCTTTGGGTCTTTGTGCTAATTTCTCTGCTTATATTTTCTGTACTCACTTCTTTCTTTGTAATTAAAGTAGGATTTTTAACCCCTTTAAAACTGTCTTTCCTTTATACAGCAGATCAAAAGAACCTGTACTAGCAGGCCATCCTGGGTGGTCTAGGGTGCTTACTGCTACAAAGGGAGGAAAGGTAGAAAGAGGAAGGAGAGAGGGAAATACAAAATCAAGAGGAGGGAAAAGAGGGGAGGATAGAACCCAAAGAACAAAGGAGAAAGCAAAGGAGATGGGAGGAAGGTGTCAGGGACTCAGGAGAGGAGGGAAAAGAGGAATAGATAGAGATCAAGGGGTGGAGGAAAGATAGCAAGATGAGCAGAAAGAAAAGGAAAGAGACAACAGTTCTCCTAGCTATGGCTTCCAGGAATATTTCAGATGGCCTTGATGTCATCCTAACTCCACTATTTTGTTGTTGTTGTTCAGTTGTTTCAGTCATATCCAACTCTTCATGACCCCATTTGGGGTTTTCTTAGTAAAGATACTGAAGTGGTTTGACATTTCCTTCTCCAGTTCATTTTATAGGCAAATAGTGTTAAGTGACTTGCCTAGGGACACACAGCTAGTAAGTGTCAGAGGTCAGATTCAGACTCAAATTTTCTTGATTCCAGGCCCAGCATTCTCTATCTACTATGCCACATAGCTGCCCCTACACCCTGCTCTACTCTACAGGTTCTCAAGTTATCTGTTGTCCCTTCTCCTGGTTCAAGTTCAGGGCTATGGTTTTGTCTTGTCCCCTCTCACCTCACATCCACTTTGGCCATCAAAAAGGTTTTTCATCAAGCAGAGGAGGGTCCTGGGAAGGGATGTGCTAGAGTCATTATTGGCCTTAACTGTAAATCATTTGGGTCCCAGGTTCCCATGTGGCATAATCACATGTAGTTGTATACCCAAGCTCACTACTGATGGTGGTAGTTGGCAATGTTGCATCTGGGGGCCTTAAATACTCCAAATTTGATGAGGCAGAATCTCAAACAATTGCCTTGTCAGAGGAACAACTGAAGAAAGGAAAAACCATCCTCAAGCTCTTCTGTATTGGAAGACTGACCCTCAGTTCCTGTGATCCCAGCTCCATGAGGCCTTTAGCAGTACTTCAAATATACGTTATATTTATTTCCTTGTTACATCACACATTGCTCCAGTAGAATATAAGTTCTTTGAGAGCAGAGATCATTCAACTTTATCTTTTTCATCCCCACCCCCTGGACATCTGGCCCATATTATGTGCTTCATAAATATGTGTTGAAGATCAGCATACAAGGCATCCAGGGCAGAGAAAACAGACACATATGTGACTATCCTGGTCATCTTCCCATAGGCAGCATATTAATAAAGACATATATATAGCACCATGCCCACCTCAAAGATTTTCTAGGGCTTCTTGGACTATTACAACAGCCTTCTAGTTTTTCCTCCTACTTCAAGTCTTATTCCACTTCAATCCATGCCATGCTCATTTACTAAAGTGATTTTCCTAAAGTAAAGATCTGATTATGCCAACCCTTCTCTACTCAATAAGCTCCAGTGGCTCCCTATTATGTTCTTGATCAAATAGGAATTCCTCAGTTTGGGATGTAAAGTCTCTTACAACTCCTTTTAGGGAGATGTCTCAGTCTGGAGCCTCAAAGTCTATCCTATGGAGCAGGGAACAGAAGGGGAAGCAGGATAGAAGGCAGGTGTAGGATGGAACTGAAGACACAGATGGAAACATATCTGCTCTTTGATGATATTGAAATAAGGCCAGTACCAGCCAAGTCCACCCCACCTCCATCCTTCATTCTCAGCAATAACTAGTACATCCTCCTATCAGGAAGGACAATAAAATAATATAAATAAAAGTGAACTATACAAATTAAGGCCTGAGAACTACAAACCTGGAGCAGAACATATGAGGCTGAGCTAAACAAGGATGGCAATGAGTTGCAGGATTCCCTACGTCCTCATACCGGGGAAGGAATTGGGACAATGCCTGGCAGCCCTGTCACATTCTGTTAGTGCTAGTTCTTGGAGCTATAATACTGGTGAATAAATAAACAGTTCTGCAGTTCTCCTGTCCTCAAGATGATGGGAATGGCCCTTATCAGAAGAGTACAATCTACCCCAATTGCTTATGAATTCTATGGACTAGTAGAGTATAGTGAATAAGTATAAGAAGATGGACATTATAAAGAAGAAACCTTGGAATAGAGAACACTAGAACATAGAATGTTAGAGCTGGAAAGGACCTTAGAACATAGATAGAACATTAGGACACAGAATATAGAAATGCTAGCAATAGATGATGCCTTACAACATAAAATTGGAGCAGTAATGAGTCCTAGAAAATAGGATGTTTTAACTGAAGGGTACAAAATCACAGAAACTGGGTTGGAAGGACCTCAAGACATTCATTGAGCATAACCTATGCCTGAATAGGAATCCCTGACAAGTGACCCAGAACATCTACAGGGTCCATGGCATACAGCTAATGAATTGATTTCAGGTAGGTACACCTGGCATTAAAAGAAAAAATGTCCTTTGTCAGAAAGGACTCGAATGATGGTAAGAATCCCCTATATGGGAGAGAAAAGCATTCTGGATATGAGGGGAAAGGTATTACAGCCCTCCATAGGATATCTTCTGAGGGTATTAGGAGGGTTCTGGACTTGATTCTCTGCTCCTGTGTCTTCTGTGATCAGCACATAGGGTTACTTGGATCTGTGTCTCATGTTCATTCTCTTGTGTTTTAGCCTTTACATTTGTTTGTTTCTCCACTTAGATCTCATGGTGGAATAGAAACTGGAGGGAGAGGAAAATAGCAAAGTTAGTCTGGGAGATGACTGATAAATGTTGAGCTCAGAGGGCAGTGTAACCCTTGGATAGAACCACATAGAAAACAAAAGAACTTATTTGACAAGATTGGATGAAGACCAAGAGTTTATTTTTTTCTTCAAATTCTGGACATGCTGAAGACTGAGAGGCAAATAAAGAAGGATCAGTAGCATCAACATGATACCTTTCTGATGTATGCATATGATACCACAAGTTTTACTCTCCTTGACATTTGGACAAAAATCCAAGGCTACCTATTTTTGAGCACCAGAAAATGAAGATGTGAAGACCCAAAACCAGTATGTCATCCACCACTTTCTACAACTTCAAGTTAGAGGAAATAAGCAATGGTATAATGCTCAAGTGCACTGTCAAGAACTTCAGGGATGGGGCAGTTAGGTGGCACAGTGGGTGGAGTGCCAGCCCTGGAGTTGGGAGGACCTGAGTTCAGATCCGGCTTCAGACACTTAACACAAAAACTGGCCATGTGACCTTGGGCAAATCACTTGGCTCCAGTTGCCCTCCAAAAAGCAAAAATAAAATAAAAATAAAGAACTTCAGGGAGATGATAGACCCCTCCTTAAAAATATTGATATCAAGATAAAAACACAAGGTAGGGGCGGCTAGGTGGCACAGTGAGTAGGAGCGCCAGCCTTGGGGTTGGGATGACCCGGGATCGAAACCGGCCTCAGAAAATGAGCACTCACACATAAATCATGACTAGCCGTGTAACCTTGAGCAAGTTACTTAACCCCAATTGCTTTAAAAAAAAAAACACAAGGTAGCAGACTGGTGGAGAGTCACCCCAGAATGATATTGGATTATCAATCTCTATATAAAATAGCCATGGAGAATGGTGAAAGCCGTGTAAATGTTGCTATATCACATGCCATCTCATGCCACAGAGTAGTTAGTTGGACTCCCCAGTGAAGTACAGGATTCACTAAAGTAATGGAAGGGGCTAAGATGGGCCAAACCACCATTTGCATATGGACCATTAGTGTTAGATGATGGTCCCTAAAGGAAGAAATAAAAAGCTACATAGTGGGATAAGAAACCTGTGCCAAGACTGAGGAGGACCTTGTGCCAGACAGAGGAGAAGAGTTGAGAGACTATTCTTTGCCTGTCTAATTTTCCACTTGTGAGGGAACATTATCTACATTGCCTGACTCACTGTAGTTATTGATACTACAGAGCCTGAGCTATCCAGGCCAAGAGGCCCAGAATTAGGACAGAAGGCCAATGGGCCTTGGGATAATGACCCACTTGGCCCTGGGGGAGAAAATAGGAGTGAAGATTCGACAGTAGGTCACCAGGACGATCTGGCCAGTGATTAGGTTAGCATTCGATACTCCTGGAGCAATGGGTGAAGATGCTACGTGTATATTCAAGGAGTGTCCACAAATGGAGCACGTATTAGATATTTCCTTTAAGAAGCCCCCAAATATGATACTATATGCTTTGTGATCTGTATCCATGATCTACTGTAAGTCTGATGTTATGTACATGACCTAAATATTTTTTGTTTTGTATAGAACTCTGCCATGTGATGTACTATCTTTCTCCATGTAACTTAAGTGTTCTATTAAATGCAACTTTAATTGGATGCTAGGTACTCTGTACCTGCATGTGGCATATGTATCTGGGATAATTGACTGTGATGACACTTTGTGTAAATGAATGGATACCATATGATATATATTCACAGCAACATGTACCAGGTGTAATTTGCCAGGACTGTTCATTTTTTTAATGAGGGTAGAATGTAGTAGAGGCATTCCAATGGGAAGAGGACTATATTTCCTATAGAGCTATAGAATTAAAGAACTGAGTATATTTCACAGAATTCTTTAGCCCAGAGAATTATTGAGTTATTATTGGGAAAAGTTTCTAGGACTCCATTTCCCATGAGAATGTGAGCCTACAGTACTGGGTGGTTGCATTATAGGGTGATAATAGAAGTAGCTCTCTGGGGAGCAGAAGAGAAATCAGTACCTGGGGTCTTTGAAAGGTACATCTGAGACTGCAAAGGTAGCATTCAATAACCCATCACATCCCTAAGAGCTAAAGGAGTTAAGAGAGTCAATCCATAGACTATAGAAAGATAGTAAAATTGATGAAAATTTCAAATATAGATCCAGGCAATGTGTAGACAAAGCTGGCCAACCTTTGGTTCAGCTCTATCAGTAACTGAGTCATATTTCCTTTACCACATTTGAGAGGTACAAGTCTTATAGAAGCTGGCTACAATGGTAAAAATCAGAGATGAGGCTCCACCCCCTCAGAAAAGGGCTGTGGAATATGTTGTCTATTGTTTTACCTCACAATTCTGTCTTAATTGAATATTTTACTAAATTGTTGTATGTTTTCTGCCTAGTCTATTATCATGGTACTGAGTTGAGTTGACCTTTAGAAGTTCTCAGGATGATGGATGGAACTTGAGTCAAAAGTGATATTATAAATATCATTTCCAAAAAAAGTCTATTGAAACCTTATATCAAATTGTTCAAATAAATATTTGGTATCCAAGATACATTGATAAGTAACAGATGCACACACACATGCACACATGTGTATGTATTATGTATGTATACACACATATACACATACAGAGAGAAAGGGCATGGGCATGGGTATATGTGGATGTGGGTACATGTGAAAAAGATCAAAAGCCCCATTTCCAAATACATAAGTGGTCAGAAGATATGAACAAATAGTTCTCAAAAGAATAAATGCAACCTATTAACAATCATATGAAGGAATGTTCCAAATCTTTGATGAAATGCGAAATACAAATCAAAACAACTCTGAGGTTTCACCCCACACTTGCAGACTAGTAGAGATAACAAAAAATGGGAATAGTCAACAGATGGAAAGGTTGTGAGAAAATAGGCAAATAGATCAACAAGCATTTACTGTTGTTTTTCAGGCATGTCCCATTTCAGGTTTTCTTGGCAAAAATACTGGCATGGTTTGCCATTTTCTTCTCCAGCTCATTTTACAGATGAGAAAACTGAGGCTAACAGGGTCAAGTGACATGCCCAGGGTCATACAGCTGGTAGACATCTGAGGTCAGATTTGAACTCATTCAGGTCTTCCTGACTCCAGGTGTGTTAATCTCTTCACTGCACCACCTAAATACCTATTATGTGCCAGACATTGTGCTAAGCACTAGGGATACAAAGAAAGATGGAAAAAAATTCCTGACTTTTAAGGAGGGCATAGTTTAATGGGGGATGCAAAATACAAACAACTATGTACAAGCAACATATACATAGGATAAATTGAAGATATTCTCAGAAGGAAAGTACTAAGAAAAGAGAGGCACACTAGTGCATTTTTGATGGAGCTATGGATCAGCACAACTATTTTGGAAAGCAATTTAGAATTATGCAAATAAAGTGACTAAAATGCCCATCCCCTTTGGTCCAGAGATTCCATTACTAGGCTCATATTCCAAGGAGACCATTGAGAAGAACCAAGTTCCCACATTTACAAAATAATTACAGCAGCATTTTTTGAGGCAGCAAAGAACTGAAAATAAAGTAGATACCCTTCTATTGGGGAATGACTAAACAAACCATGGCATGTGAATGTGATAGAGCATCACTGTACTGTTAAAAAAAAAGATAAGACAAATAAAATGAATATGGGTAAGCATGGAATAATCTATATGAACTGATGTAGAGTAAAATAAGCAGAGCCAAAAAAAACCCCAAACAAAATACACAATGACTACAACAATGTAAATGGGAAAAACAACCACAAAACAATCCAAAGTGAATGTTGAAAAAAATGTAAAGAATAAGTATGGTCCCAAGGAAGAATGAAAAAACCTCTCTACTCCCTTGCAGGTGTGGCACATTGTACAAATTTTCATTTTTTACGTATTGATAGGTTGGGGAGGGGAGTTTCCTCTTCTTTTTTCTTTTCTTTTCTCTTCTTTTTGTCTTTAAAAATACTATGACATAGGTTCCCCAATGACAAGCTGATTCTTCATAGATATTCAAGTACCTTAGAAAGAAGCCTCAAGTATATCACCCAGTCCTCCTCTTCTGAAGCCTTCCCTAGGTTCTGGATGTGCCTTTCCCTGAACTTGATCTATAATCTTGAAAGTAGAAACATGAGATCTCAGGAAGTGGAGCTCAAGGTGACACAATAGTCATAGAATCCTGGAATGTCAAAGCTGAATAGAAGCTCAGGAACTATATAATCTGGGGTTTCTTAACCTTTCTTTAGTGTCATAGACCCTTTGGTAGTCTGGTGAAACCTATAGACTTCTTTTCAGACTAATGTCTTTAAATCCATAAAATAAAATACATAGGATCATAAAAGAAATCAATTACATTGAAATAAAAACATAAATTTTTTCACATTAAAGTGCATGGGGCTATTGAAATCTGTCCATGGACGCCTAAGTTAAGACCCCTTGATCAAATTCTAGATCTCTAAGATTCCATCTAGTGTGAACTCTAATGATTTCACCCTATATTTCACAGAGGAGGAAAATCAGACCAACATAAGTTGTGACTTCCCCAGGGTCATGCAGGTAGTAAGGGAAATGACCAGAGCTCAAGTCTTTGGAGTCCTAATCCAATATACTTTCCACAAGTACCATTGTGCTAAGTGCCCTGCTCAGGACTTCTGTCCCTGGAACTTCTGGACAGTCTCCTCCATTCCTGCCAACAGTCAAAGAGTTCATCAACTTACTCATCAAAAAACAGGTTACTAGCAAACAATGTGTCTCACTAACTAGCGCTTAGATCATAATGGCTCATTATCCTCTAATATATCAGAGCAGTAACACTATTTATGTCATAAAGAATAATGAGTGACATTAGCTGGGAGCGGCTCTACCCTCACACAGGGAGGCAGCCAGCCGGGCGGCCATCACTCAGTTGGGACAAACACACCAGTCACATGCCCATGGCCATGCACACGCCTTCCACACTGGGAACATCACAGGAAGATGGGACCTGCAAAGGAGAAGAGGAAGCCATAGTTATCACTTCTGTTCTACACACACACACACACACACACACACACACACACACACACACACACCTCTGCCCCAGAACACTTGAGCCAAAGATGATGGTACACCCAGGCTGGACCTTCTAGAGAAGTCAGGACGATCTACTTCTCTGCCTAAAGCACTTGCTGGCCCTTTTGGTAGAGGGCATACAAGGGTACCTACAGATAAGCTGCTATGCCAATTTGGAAAGTGGAACAGCTCCTAGTTAACCTGCCAAATCTCCATCCCGAGGCCAACTTATATTCCCCTATACTATAACAATTGATATTTTTTACAAACTGTGGTTCAGGATACCAACCCATTGGACCACCATCCTTCATCCATCAGTCCCTTTACCTGCTCATCTGTCCGACTTTATGGATTGACCATACCCTTCCTAACTGATTTCCTTGCTTTCACTGCCTTCCCTTTCTAATCCATCCTTAATTACTATATCTAAAGCACAGGTCTAACTATATCATTCTCCTGTAAAAGAGACTTCCATAAGATCTCAGTTTCCTCATCTGTAAAATGAGGATAATAAGAGCATCTACCTCCCAGGGTACTGTGAAGATCAAATGGGGTGAGATTTGTAAAGTACTTAGAATAGTGCCTGGCACATAATGGTAAGGGCTATATAAATGTTCATTGTTATTAAAATAAAATGCAAAATAAAATTCTCTCTCTTTTTTGCACAAAGCTCTTCACAATCTGGCTCAAAACTAACTCTCCAAGCTGATTTCACATTATTGCCCTTTGCATTCCAGACATAAGGACCTACTTCCTATTCCCTACATGTATCTTCCCATTTCCCATCTCCCTGACTTTGCAGACTGTCCCCCATGCCTGTAGCACACTGTCTCTTCACCTTTGCCTCTGAAAATCCCTCACTCCCAGCTCCAACGTTTGTCCTGATTCCCCCATTTTCTAGTGTTCCCTTCCCCCCAAATCACCCCGTATTCATTTCACATGGACTTTGGATAGAGTGCTGGTCCTGGAAGCAGAAAACCTGTGTTTCTAGCTTCGTGGTCCTGGGAAAGTAATTTTCCTCTGTTTGCCTCAGTTTTCTCAACTGTAAAATGGGGATCATAACAATACCTACCTCCTAAGGCTGTTGTGATGATCAAGTGACATAATGTTTATAAAAGAAAACAACACTTGGCACAAAGTAGATGACATATAAATATTTGTTCTCTTCCCTTTCCCCTTTGCAGTTGTGTACATGGCATTTCCCCCCAATAGAATGCTTTTGTCCATGTCTTTCCGGTGCTAATAGTCTCACAACAAATGCTTACTGAATTAGAGACAACTAGGAGTCCCAATGAATAGAACCCTGGGCCTGGAGTCACCAAGATCTGAGCTCAAATCAGAGTCCAGAGACTTAGTAGCTTTGTGACACTTGGGGGGCAAAATCACTTAGCTGCTGTCTGCCTCAGTTTCCTTAAATGTAAAAGGGGATAATAATATCACTTACTTCCCAGGATTGTTGGGAATCTAATGAGATATTTCCAAAAGTGCCTAGCACAGAACAAAATGATTCTATGATTCTACACCTGGAAAGGACCCCAAGAGATCCTGTGGTCCCACCCTCTCTCTTTAAATACCCCCAGGAGACAAAGCACCCTCCCTCTGAGGTGTCCCAGGAATAAACAGCCCATTATCTCTTTCCCTGGTTCTGTGTTTGAGGTGCCCCTGACTGTCAGGACATTCTTGATTGTGTCCCACCCGCTGCATATACCTCTGCTCTAATTAATATGTCAGTCCCTGTCCCCACCTTTCCTCCTTAGTTGTGAAAA
Source organism: Gymnobelideus leadbeateri (assembly GCA_011680675.1). Classification (NCBI taxonomy): domain Eukaryota; kingdom Metazoa; phylum Chordata; class Mammalia; order Diprotodontia; family Petauridae; genus Gymnobelideus; species Gymnobelideus leadbeateri. The sequence continues at coordinate 686,670 of WOXC01006048.1, read as the reverse complement.
CAGGAATTGGGGCAAAGAGTGATTTCTAAGTCATAGAAAGGCACAGAGACAAGTAGTCTTAGAAATCTAGTTGATAGATCAGGAAACCAAAGCCTGGAAAAAGGAAGTGATTTGTCCAAGGTCCTACACTGAAGTCTAGTCTTCCCTTAGGCCCTCCTTTCTTTGTGCAGAGAAAGACTTAAAGGGCCCACAGCTCCCTCCCTTCATATTCCTTCTCCCCTGACATCCTCAGAGCCTCAAGGGTCCCAGCTGGAGTCGGGCCAGGGCGCAGATGGAGCTGAAGGTTATTGATAACATAACCAAGGCTCCTCCTTATTTCATTAAACACATGTGAGTGGGGTCATCAGCTTTTATAGGGTCCCATAAAGCATCCTTCTTCTTCAAATAGGCTATCAAACTGGCCCAAGGCTCCACACAATAAAACGTGAGTTTCTTCTTTAAGAAACTCATCTCAACATCATAATAAAAATCACCTTAAATACGATGGGAGAGAACAGCTTTTCAATAACATAATTATGAAGATCCATTTTCCCCTGGGTAGGACATCTCCCTATACTTATGCTGTTGCCCTAATGGGTTGTTTTTTTTTGGAGGCGGGGGGGGGTGAGAGAGACATAGGAAGCATGATTTCAAAGCCATTTTCTGGGCAGCAACAGCCCCATTTTCCAGCTCTATGGCCCCCTTCTATCCTCTAACATCACTGTGGTGTTAGCCCTCACCATAACAAAATGACAAGACTTTTTCAATAGCCTGCTGCTTGATTCACCTGCCTCAAGTCTCTCCCTACACCAATTTATCCTGCCCTGATCTGTCAAACTAATCTTCCTAAATGCAAGTCTGAGCATATCACGCTCCCTACTAAACATACTCTGGTGCCTCCCTAGTGCCTTCAGGATCAAATAAAATCCTCTGGTTGTTTTTCAAAGCCCTTCATAACCTGGTACCCTCCTGTCTTTCCAGTCTTTTACACCTTCCTCCCCTCCAGATCTACAGCTGCAGTGACACTGGCTTCTTCCATATTCCTCACAAGCCATGCTCCACCTGGGAACTCTGGGAGCTTTCACCTGCTGGTCCCGTGCCTGGTGCATTCTGCCTCCTCTTCTCTGCCTCACCTTCCCTTCCTCAGAGTCTCAGACAAAGTCCCACCTGCTATAAGAAGTCTTTCTGGGGTGGCTAGGTGGCACAGTGAATAGAGCATCAGCCCTGGAGTCAGGAGGACCTGAGTTCAAAGCCAACCTCAGACACTTAACATTTACTACCCATGTGACCTTGGACAAGTCACTTAACCCCAGTTGCCCTGCCTTCCCCCCTCCAGAAAGCAAAAAAGTAAAACAAAAGAAGAATTCTTTCCCAGGCCTCCTTAATCTTTGTGCCTTCACTATGAGGCCACCTCTGATGTTTCTTGTTTATATCTTCTTTGTAAATAAGTGTTTGCATGTTTTCTCCACCATTAAACTGTGAGCTCCTTGAGAACAGGAATTGGTTTTTGCATTAATCAGTCTCCTATGTTTACTTAGCACAGTGCCTGGTACGTAGTAGACAAGAAATGCTGCTCTGGTTGGCCAAACAACTGCTCACCTTGAGCTTGAAATCTAAACACATACCTCTCCATCTTCTGGAATCTCCCAGTTCTAAAGAGCAGCTCCCTTCCTCCACTCATATTCTAGAAAAATCAAAAGTCATCACTGTAAGGGATCTTAAAACATAGAACATGGAAAGTTGGAGCTAGAAGGCACTGAATGTTAGACTACAGAATGTTAGAGCTAGGTGGGATCTTAAAAACAGAAAGCAAGGATATACAGTGTAGACTTTTAGAGCCAGAAGAGATCTGTAATATAGAATGTTAGAGCTAAAAAGACTGAAAGAGATCATCTAGTTCAATTCCTTTGTTATGAAAATGAGGAAATTCAGGCCCCGAGAGGATGTGGCCAAAGCTCAAATGGTGAGTTAGCAGAGTGGGAACTAGAGGAACTGAGGCCTCTTGCTGGGTAGAGGCAGAGGAAAGGGAATTGTGATTTGTCACCCCAGACCTCAAAGACCAAAGGCCCTAAATTGGAAAACCAGAGGGAAGACCAAGAGATTGGATACTAGCAGGACTATCTCTTCTTCTGCTTAGTGCCAAAATGGTTCAGTGGCATAGGATGGCCTACAGTCCCTGAGCATCTGTGATAAATTCATAATATGGAAATTCTGACCTCTTCTCAGGCTCCAAAAGCAAAAGGATATTTATTAAGGAGAGCATTGTGCCAGGTGCTGGGTGAGATACAAAGTTTTGATAAGATATGATCTCTGCTTTCATGTAGATCATACTCTAGTAGAAGGAAGGAAACAAGCATTGATATAGCACCTATTATGTGTAGACACTGTACAAATATTACCTCACTCAATTCTCACAACAAACTCTGGGAAGTGTTATTAATATCCCCATTTTACAGTTAAGAAAACTGAGGCAGATAGAAATTAAGTTGACTTGCCTAGGGCTACTCAGTAAGGAAGTATTTTAAGCTGGATTTGAACTCAGTTCTTCCTGACTCCAGGTCCAACACTTTACCCACTGCAGAAACTAGCTGCCTCTAGACAGAAACAGATAATTATTATAATGCTTCAAGGATGTGTGATTTCATTAGTGTAGCAATCCCTCCACTTACATAAACAGGAACCTTCCTAGAACTTAGCAAATGGTTTTTGAGAGTTGTTTTGGCCAAAAAAATTCATCCCCTGGGGATGAGCCTCTGAAGGCTTAACTAGATTGATCCTCAGTCCATCACTGTGCCTAGACATGACTTTTAGGGTGATAGGCCAGACTTGGTGCCCCATTTGCAGCACCTTTAAGGTCCCAGGATCCCTCAGGGTCATCTCTAGTAGATTAGTGGTCAAAGGAAATGAATTGTTTTCAAAGGGAGAATTGCAAACTATCGATGCCCATATGAAAAATGTTCTAAGTCACTACTAATGAAAGAAATGAAAATAAAAATCTCTCTGAGTTTTCACCTCACACACAACAAATTATCAGAAAATGCAAATATTCAATGTTGGAAGAACTGTGGGAACACAAGGTCATTAATACTCTGTAGGTGGAAAATAATTTGGAATTAGTCAAGAAAAATGTCTAAACTCTTCATACTCTTTGACCCAAAGATGCCATGACTAGGCATATAATGTAAGCAGGTCAAAGATGGCAGGGGAGGTAGGGAGGAGAAGGCAAGACATTCAGAGCAACATTTTTTTTGCTTATAGCAGCAAAAAAGGAAGCAACATGGATATTCCTTGATTGGGGGTAGCTTCACAAAGTGTGGTTTATGAATTAAGTAAAATATTACTGTACAGTAAAAAATTACATGTTCTGAAAAAAAGAGGGTAGTTTTGTATGAACTGATACAAAATAAAGGAAACAGAATTAGGAGAATAATATACACAGTGATTTCAAAAAGAGTAGGAAAAAACCAAAAGGAAACTATTCTAATTACTGAGTAATTACAATGACCTGTCTTAGGTGCGGATAACAGTTAATGAAGCACAGGTCTCTGCTCTGATATAGAGATGGGAAACCATGGGGATGGAATGTTGAGTACATTATCAGAAAAGATGACTGTATTGATTGTTTTATTATTATTATTAGGTCTGAAAATGCTAGGGCACACAATAAGACACCAATACAAGTTATTATTTTTAAAAGTTATTTTAAAAAGAATTTCCACAAGATTTATTTCTGCACCACAATGACATAGCTGGGGTATGCAATAATACCCAATAAGTTCACCAGTGAATGGTAGAACAAAGTACAATTTGAGGTCCAAGGGGGAAAAAGGTCATTACTGACTGGGTGATGGATCAGGGAGGCTTCCTGGAGTAGGTGACATTTAAATGTGACTTTCAAGGGTGGGTAAGAATCAATGGGGAGGAGGGAAAGGAAGGCCATTGCAGGTATAGAGTGGAATGCAAGCAAAGGCAGGGAGGTGGGGTAAGTGTAATGAGTCTGTGATGTAGGTCCCCTCCCATAAGGAAAGTGATTTGTAAACCCTAAAGCATGTGGGCAGAGGAACTATTGTTATAACTATCTTGATGTTTCTGAGAGATGGGGAAGGAGATTTTCTAACCCAAACTATCACATAACCTCCACCTCTACTTTATGCTTCTCATGGTCGGCAGTTCTTTAAGTCAACCCACATTCACACTGCTTTAACATAAACTCATTCTTATTTGCTTGATCCTCTGAAATTTACACAAACACCAACCTCAATAGTTTTTCTTGAAGTCATCTTCTCCTCCTTTTTTTTTTTTTTAAAGCAATTGGGGTTAAGTAACTTGCTCAAGGTTACACGGCTAGTCATTATTTATGCGTGGGTGCTCATTTTCTGAGGCCGGATTCGATCGCAGGTCATCCCAACTCCGAGGCCGGCGCTCTTACTCACTTCGCCACCTAGCCGCCCCGTCTTCTCCTCCTTTATCAATTCCACTCTGCCTCACTCCCAGAAGACATCAACTGTGGGGAGAGAGAAACAGTTCCAGTTGTTGATTTTGTCCTAATAATACACACACACACACACACACACACACACACACTCAAGGTCTGGAAGAGGGGGAAGCCCAACCAAGATTGGGAAGTTCTAGCAATGTCCTGCTTTCTGTCACTCTTTCTCCCACTCCCAACCCCATCCCACCCTACCCCCTTCCTCTTAGGCTCAGTGCTGCACAGGGAAAGCACCCTTGTTTCCTTGGATAAGCTCACAGACTGATAAAATACCACAGAATGTTACATACAATATGGACTGTAACAGATGGAAGGGGCTAAGGGCAAAATATTGGAACACAGAAATGCTAGAACTGGAAGGATCTTAGAGCAGGAAGGAACCTTAAAAGCCATCCAATACAATACAAATTACAGCGGAGGAAACTGAGGCTCAGAGGAGAAGTGACTTGGCCAAGGTTGCATGGTTCCTTATAACAGATCAGGAGTTTGAAACCAGGTTTCCTGGCTTCCAGTCGGATGATGCTCCTTGCTGTGCACTTTGTCGCTTATCCAATTATGCCCCAAAGTGTCCCTATGATATGGGGGATCGCTCTGGCTCTCTTAAGGAGAGCAGTTAGGGAGAAAGGCATGTAGAAATCAGAGAAAGTTGTGTTTAAATATATCCATACACTGGACCAATAAATTAATGAATTAAAGCTGGGGCCAGGCAGTGGCAGAGAAGTTAAGGAACTCCTCGGTGCTTTTTTAATAACATTGATCAGGCCAAATGAAAAAAGGGCCGGCCGTGGGAGACAGGAGCGGCTGTGGGATGCTGACATTCTATCATGGGCGACACATATTGACTGGCGGTCTGAACAAGTCACTCCGTCATCAGCGCAGGCCTGATTGAGTTGCCTGCAGCCAGTAAATGAGCCTTCCATCCACTCCGGGTCGAAATGAACTGCAATCTTTTCAGACCTCGTTGTTGGCCAAATGAGAGATTTAAAACCCTGGAGGACTCCAAATGAATTTACTGGGGAGCCACAGTAACTAACAAAGCTCCGGCCTGGGGGGGGGGGGGACGGGGAGGAGGAAGGTGGGGGCGGAAGGGAGGTGGTTTGAAGGGAAGGGAAGTAGAAGGTAAAAGAAGGGAGAGAGGAGAGAAAGGGAGGCTGAGGAGAGAGTGACAGGGAACTCACTACCTCCCAGCGCAGGCTGTTCCCTTCTTGAACAGTTCTCATTCTTAGAAAATTCGTCCTTCCATTGAGCTGAACTCTACTTCCCTATAACTCGTTGCTTCTAAGGACCCTGTCTAGGACCAAGTAAAATAAGTCTCCTGCGTCCTCATCTTCCTCTCCCTTTCCCCCTCCACCCCCCCCCCCCTTTCTCTTCTTTTTCCTTCTTTTCTGTTTTCTGTCCCTTTATTCTCCTCGGTCTCCCTCTTCCTCCCCCTGACTTCTCTATTTCTTTAGGGTCAGGGCAGATACCGGGCTCACTTCATTTAGACTCTAGAGGAAATGTGCTTGAGATTCCTACTTTCCCTGCGAGGCGAGGAGCTTGGGGGGAGAGGAGAAGGGGGTGGATGGAGGTTGGGGATTAGTTGGGGGCGAGAAGCGGGGCAGGCAGGAGCTGCCCTGTTTGTACCCCGGGCCCTGGGTAAAGTTAACCAATCAGTAAGTATTCACTGAGTGCCCTCAGGAGCTGCTAATCTTATTGGGAGGCTGAACTAATGCGCGGGACATGGCAGTAAACAGAATTACTGGCGAATTGTGTGGTCAGGATGCTAAGTACCGGAGGAGGTCTGTGAAAAATCAGGGTTTCCGATGAAAGAAAGAGGTGAATAAATATTCTGGCCATAAGAAGACTGTGAGTCCCAGACTCTCCGAGTGGGAAGGGGTTTCCGGCATGATGTGGTTGCACCCAGATCTGAACAAGAATCCTGTCCCCTGTGACCCCGACAAGAATTTAGGAAGACTAAACCTGGAATCAAGGAAGTCTTTGATCAGACCATGACTCCATCAATAACCACCTGGATGACTTTGGGGAAGTAAATTTATCTCTCTGGACCTCAGTTTCCCTCTCTATAAAGGGGAGTCTGATGCAAATGATTTCTTCCAGCTCTAAACTTTGTATGATACAAGGAAATTGTCAACCAGAGACAGGAACTCACCGTGTTCAGAGATATGCCATTCCACTTTTTGTGCAGTTCTAATTATTGGGAGGCAGAGAGGTTGCTCAGTGGATAGAGTGCTGGGCTCTGGAGCCAGGAAGGTCTGAGTTCAAATCCAGCCTCAGACACTTACAAGCTGTGTGACCTGGGGTAAGTCACTTAACACAGCCTCAGTTTTTAATCTGTAAAATGAGCTGGGGAAGGAAATGGCAAACCACTCCAGTATCTTTGCCAAGAAAATTCCATGGACAGTATGGTCCATGAGTTCACAAAGAGTCAGACAAAACTGAACAATAACAACAACTATTATTGGGAAATTTTGCCTTCGTCAGGCACAGATGCCATTCTATCTCCTGTCTTTGTGCCTTATATAGGGTCTTCCTCATACTTGAAATGTCTCTTCCCTTCCCTCCCACCCCTGGGCATCCCTTGGTAAAGTCTCAGATCACTTGCCACCTCCTGTATGAAGCCTTTCCTTACCCCACCCCAGTTTCTGGCACCCTCCCTGTCATAACTACCATATATATATTTATGAATATATGTGTGCCCATATACACAAACACATATATGCATGTGTGTACATGTACACAATTCTGTTTTGTGCAAATATATACAAATTCTGTTTGCATATTTATGTATACATGCATGAGTACATACACATGCTCAACATGTTGTCTCCCTCATTAGAAGGTAAAGTCACAGAATCAGAATTTTCAATCTAAAAAGTCCTAAGTTACAATATAGAATGTTAAAGGTAGAAAAAAACCTTCGGCATTATCTAATTCCCTCATTTCACATGTGAGAAAACCTACCTGTGGAAAAGTGAGGCCTAAGGTCATGCATCTAATAATGTGGATCAAATCCGGGTCTTTAGATTCTAAACCCAATGATTTTTCCCCTATATAACAGTGACTTCTTGTCAGTATGTGTAAGTACTCATATATATATATATATATATATATATATATATATATATATATATATATATATATATATGGATTGTAACATATGTGCTTAGGTCTGAGTATATATTGTGAGTGCATATGTCCAAGTCACTCTAGTGTTATTCAGTCATTTCAATCATGACTGACTGTGACCCTATTTGGGGTTTTCTTGGCAGAGATACTGTAGTAGTTTGCCATTTCCTTCTCCAGCTCATTTTACAGATGAGGAAATTGAGGCAAACAGGATTAAGTGACTTGTCCAGGGTCACACAGCTGGTAAATTTCTAAGGCCAGATTTGAACTCAAGAAAATTGGTCTCCCCAATTCCAGGTCCAGCACTCTATGCACTGTGCAACCTAGCTGCCCTTCTATGTGTAGGCAGTACATCAATTTACGTTGTATGAGTGGGTGTGTGTATCCCACCCAGGGGGTTCATTTGGGTATCTATCCATAAATACACATGTGCCCATTGCTAGTACACCATTCTTACTGTTTACATGTAAGTGCATCTACATGCCTGTATATGTGAGCATGTATTTGTGTATATATGTGTATGTTAGTTTTTTATGCTTGTAAACGTGTGTACAATCTATGCTCTATCTTGTGACCTCATTGATAAGCCTGTATATAGTTTGTTCAGACATAATTGTTTGTATGTTGTCTCCCCCTGTTAGACTGTAAGGTGAGAATAAAGACTGCTTTTGCCTTTCTCTACAGCCCCAGCACTTTACACATAGCAGGAGTGTAGAAATGTTTATCAATTGACTGATACCACCTTTCAGGGTCTTTTCTCAATAAAAGAAAGCTGTTGGGTTAGTTCATCTTTTAAGACCGTTTCCAAAATTCAACTCCTGTGTTCTTACTGCCCATGTGTGAATTTACACATGTACATGTAATTTGGAAGTGTACATATATGTCCCTGTGAATGTATGTGTCATCAGGCATGTGTGGCATGTGAATACATCTGTGACTAAGCATGCAGACCGTGTAGCAATGTGCTGGTGTGTATAGGTACATAGGTTGGGGGGGGGGTGTAGGATCACAGTATTTAGAACCTGAATAGACATATGAATTCATCAAAAAGAAGAAAACTGGGGTTCAGAATAGGGGAATAATTCAGGCCAAATCCTGCAGCTCCTCAGGTAGCAGAGCTCGCCCTATCCACATCCTGATGCCATGGAATGCTCGCATGTGTGGGCATGTTGGTGCCCCTGGCTCACAGGTGGGGAGTGAAGATGATCACCCAGGGAGAGTTTGGGCCTGACGATGGCAGGTGCAGCAGCGCAGCCTGGGGCCTTCTGAAATAACATGTCTGCCTTGTATTTGAAAGCAGGAAGCAACGTCTCTGCCGAAATCGCTTAAACAAAAAGCTTGCAGTGAGGCCCATAATGCAAGAAAGTAATAAGGTTTAAAGCAGGTCACAGCCCTCTCCCTGCTCCACTGCGCCCGAGTGAGATGCATTATTTAATGGTCTTTGGTCACTGCTGATGTACTGTTGATGAAATAGATGATTTTGTTCCAAAGAGCGTTAGAGAAGAAATATACAATCCCACAGCCCATTCAGGGCCCTCTCTCCTCGGGAGAACCAATCCACTGATGCTTTCCCCTCTTGACAGAAAGCAAAGCAGTGGAAATGGAAAAGTCTCTTGAAATGGCAAATACAAATGGTAATAACCGGACCGTATTCAACATTAAATGGGGGTAATTGGAGTCCCAGAGCCCAAGGGAAACAGCACCCCTGCCTGCCCTGCCACAAGGCTGATGCTGCTAGCCAAACAGTTTTTTATCACCCATAGTCCCCACCCCCACCCCTGCCACTAAAGCACCCTCCCACAGCCAAAATAATCATATAGCTAACATTTATATAGCACTTTAAGGCTAGCAAGATGCTTTACATTTATTATATAATTTGATCCTCAAAATCCCATAAGGTAGTTATTATCTTCAATCTACATATGAGGAAACTGAGTCTAAGAGAGGTTAAGTGATTTGCTGAGTGTTGCATAGTACTGTAGAGGTAATTAAATTCAGGCTTTTCTGACTCCACTTACAGGACTCTATCCACTGTACCACCTTGCCTTCCTGAGAAAGGTACATACAAGTTATAGTCAGCAAGAGAAGACAGTAGCCAGGCACAAAGCCAAGGGTGAGAGAAAAACCCAGGACTGGGTGTCAGGAGATCTGGGTTCGAATTCTAGAACTACCACTAACTTGTCACAAGGCCCCGAGCAAGCCATTTCCCTCCTTTGGTCCCACTTATAAAGAGAAGTCGCTGAACTGGATATCTCAAGGTCACTCCTATCTCTAAAATGTAAAGTTAACCCCTTTTGTCTACATCCCTCCCTGCTCTGTTGTTGTTTTTTATATTAGGCATAGGATCAGGAGTGTATCATTTTCTCTCTCTGGGTCTCAGTTTCCACATCAGTATATGTTCCACATTCTAGGGTTCTGTCTTCTAAGATCCCTTCTAAAATCCCGCTGGCATTTTACCTTCTAATGTTCTAAGGTCCTTTCCAGTTCTAACATTCTCTATTAGTAAGTGCACATTCTCTCTCTCTCTCTCTCTCTCTCTCTCTCTCTCTCTCTCTCTCTCTCTCTCTCTCTCGTTCTCTCTCTCTCTCCCCCTCACTCCCTCCCTATCTATATCTTTCTCGTCTCTGTCTCTGTCTCTGTCTCCCTCCCCCACCTCTTCTCTCTCTCCCCACCCTCTCCCGTTCCTTCTTTCTCTGTCTCTCTCTCTCCCCCTCCCTCCCTTCTTCCCTCCCTCTCTTTCTCTTTCTGTCTCCCTCTCACCCTCCCTCCTTCTCTCTCCCTCTCTCTGTCTCTCTGCCTCTGTCTGTCCCTGTCTGTCTCTCTGTCTCTCTCTGTCTTTCTCTATCTCTCTCTGTCTCTGTGTCTCTGTCTGTCTCTGTCTCTCTGCCTCTCTGTGTCTGTGTCTGTGTGTGTGTCTCTCTCTGTCTCTACCTCTGTCTCTTTCTCTCTCTGTCTGTCTCTCTCTCTGTGTCTCTCTCTGTCTTTCTCTCTGTCTGTCTCTCTCTGCCTCTGTCTCTTTGTCTGTCTCTCTCTGCCTCTGTCTCTTTGTCTGTCTCTGTCTGTCTGTCTGTCTGTCTGTCTCTGTCTCTGTCTCTCTCTGTCTCCGTCTCTCTCTCCCTCCCTACCTCTCCCTTTCTCCTCCTCTTCCTTCTCCTCCCTCGCCACCCACCTAGGGTTTCTTTTCTGATCTCTTCCACACCCCAGCCATTGTCTATTGTGCACTATAGTGTTCTATGTACACATTCTTTCTCCCAAACAGAATGTAAGCCCCATGAGAGAATCTTGTTTTTGTCTTTGCATCTGCAGCACCAAGCACAGTCCCTGGCACGTTGTAAGGGTTTATTTAATAAAAACTTGTTGAATAAAAGTTCTAACAGTCTGTGTTCTGTGGTCTCTTCCAGGGCTAACATTCTGTGATATCATTTTATGGAGGGAGAGGCATTTGGGAGTCCCATGTCTTGAGCCACTGGGGGAGACATTGAAGACTTTAGAGAATTTGACTAAAGCGAAAAAATCTTGCTAAATTCACACATATATACATACACTTCAGGGGGAGAGAGAAGATGGGGAGCTGCTTGATAATGAGAATCTCCATCCCCTTTTGCTTCCCTCCCTCCAATTTACCTCTACTGTCTCAACTACTCAGCTCACCACTATCCCCAAATACCATATCCACCAAGTGGCCAGGAAATGTGACTAAGGTTTAAAGAGCCTGTTGACACAGTCTGTGACTTTAAGATGCCCCAAGGATGTGGGGAGAGGGGAGAAAACAAGCATTTATATGGCTCCTACTGTATGCCAAACATTGCTCTAAGCGCGTTAAAAATATTATCCCAGTTTGCCCTCGCCACAACCTCAGGAAGTAGGCTATTATTATCCCCATTTTATAGTTGAGGAAAATGGGGCAGACAACAGTTGAGTGACTTGCCCAGGGTCACACAGCTGGATTTAGACTCAGGTCTCCCTGACTCTAGGCCCAGAGTCCTGTCCACTGCCTCCTAGATTCCTAGTTATCAGCAGTGACTCCAGGGCTGGAGCTGGAACCCCAGAGCATCAGGGTTGCAAGCCCCTTGAGAGTCATTATTTGGTCTATGTGTATATACATATATGTGAGAATACATACAAAAACATATGAAACACGTAATTCTCCAGGATATACATAAACACCGAGACATGCACATACCAAAGAATCTCCAAGTGGCAACTAAACGATCACCATCATCATAAATAAAATTTATATAGAACTTTAAGATTTGCAAAGCAAATCTCCTTCGATCCTCCCAACAGCCCTGTGAGGGAGGTGATGAATGAAATACGACCCATGGAGGGACCCAATCTACCACATCCCTGACAAGTGATCATTCAGCCTCTGCTTGAAGGCCTCCAGTGATGGGGAACTCACGATTTCCTAAGGCAGCCATTCCCCATTGGACAGCTCTGATGGTTCAGAAGTTTCTCTTCATCTCGGCTAAATCTCCCTCCCTGTTTCTTTCACCCGTTGTTCTTAGTTCTGCCTTCTGTGGCCAGGCAGAACAAATCTAATCCTTCTATGTGACAGCCCCTCAAATCCTTGAAGAGAGCTCACATGTGCCCCCTGAGTTCTCTCTTCTCCAGGCTTCAGATGATAATCACACAGGGTGTTTTCCAGCACTACCACCATCACCGTCACCCTCCTCTGGTTGCTGTCTCCTTCATGTCATTCCCAAAATGTGGTACCCAGAACAAACCTTAATACTTTAATGTGATCTGGCTAAGACAGAGAATAGGTCTCTGACCTCCTTCTGATGATCTTGACTCTTTTAACAGAGTCTAGGATTTGTTGTTTTTCAGTCACATGCAAATCTTTGTGACCATATTTGGGATTTTCTTGGCAAAGATCTGGAGGGGTTTGCCATCTCCTTCTCCAGCTCATTTTACAGATGAGAAATTGAAGGAAAAAAAGACCTAAGTGACTTGCCCAGGGCCACACAGATAGTAAGTGTCTGAGGCTGGATTTGAACTCAGGTCATTCTGACTCCAGGCCTGGTACTCTATCTACTGCACCATGTCAACTAATGAAATCCTAGAAAATCTAGGCACCTAATCTCAAGAATCCTAGGCACTTAATGAATCAGTCAATCAATCAATCAACAAAGCAAACTAGTTATTAAGCTGTCTTGAGTCTGGGGTAACATTAACTTTTTTGTTTTGGTTTGCCTTTTCTTTTTCTGCTTCTGTCACCCTGTTGACTCATATTGAGTCTGCGGTCCAGTAAAATTCTCAGATCTCTTTCATTCGAGCTGCTGCCTAGGCATGGTTCCCACCTCCAACTATACAGATTTTTTTAAAACCCAAGTATTGGACTGTCTTCAGCAAATGTCATCTCAGGAGAGTCAGTGACTACCTTTGTGGATCTTGACTTAGTCATCCAATGTGTTGGCTCTCCATCCCAGCTAAATGTCATCTGAAATTCAGTTTATTGAACCATAGAATATTATAGCTACAGGAGCACATGCACACACATATACAGGCATTTATATGTGCACACACAAAAGAGCCTGATGACACAGTCTGTGACTTTAACAGGTCTCCAGGTATGGGAAAGAGGGGGAGGAACAAGCATTTATATAGTACCTACTATATACCAAACGCTGCACTAAGCATCTTAGAAATATTGTCACATTTCATCCTCACAACAACCCTGGGAAGTAGGTCCACATTAAAGTAGGAAGTAGCAACTGCTCCAGCTAGCACTACTGAAAAGCCAGAAAAGAAAATTCTTATCACCAAAATCCCTGGAACTGTCAAATATTTCAACATCAGAAAATGATATGATTTTATCAATTGAAATCATATTTGAAAGAAGCATTATCAGTGGCCTTGCTACTGCCCTCTAAGGACCATGGGACCATTCCATCTGACTTAACTCTGAAACCTCCTCTATTTCTTGTGCGCCCCATTAAAATGTGAGCTCCTTGAGAGTAGGGAATGTCTTACTCTTCTATATCTATCCACCAGCACTTAGCATAGACCTTTGCATATTGTAAGCACTTAATACTTCATTCATTCATTCATTCATTCATTCATTCATTTACATACATGTACCTATAAGTGCATTCACATATAGAAACAGTCTGATATAGTGAAAAGAGTCAGTCAGCAGTCAGGGTATGTGGATTTATATCAAAACACTCCAACACATATTGGTTGTGTGACCACTGGCAATTCTCCTCTCAGCCTTAATTTCTCCATTTGTAAAATAGGTGTAATCTTACAAGATTACAAAGATATAATCTCATAAGATTTGTAAACAAGAAGAGTCTCAAGAGCACCATTTTAGGGAAGATCATGCTTGTCATCATGAAGGTGCTTAGCAAACTTCAAAGTACCATAGAAATGTGAGTTATTGTCTGCCCTTATAAATGTATGCATCCATAGGCAATTACTTATAATGCACTCAAAAGTTTATGCATACATATGTACATGTGAGTTTATACATGCCACTTATGTTCTCATAAATATTCATTTGTGCACATGTACACAAATATCCAAATATCTACATACAATGTGTTTATTTACATAGGGTAGCTAGGTGGCACAGTGGGTAGAGTACCAGGTCAGAAGACAGGAAAACCCTTCTTCCTAAATTCAAATCTGGCCTCAGACACTTACTATCTGTGGGACCCTGGACAAGTCACTTGACCCATGTGCCTCAGTACCTCATCCATAAAATGAACTGGAGAAGGAAATGACAAACTACTCTAGTATCTTTGCCAAGAAAACCCCAAACGGGGTCATGGAGAGTCAGACACAACTAAAATGACTGAATAACAAATTTATTTACAGTAATACACATGCACCTGCCAATATCCCCATGCTGAAGATCACAGGCTCCCTCCAATATGTACACACATATAAATGCACATGCAGGGATGGAAATGGAAAGGAATCCTTAATACAGGTGACAGTAGAAACAGGAATCTATCACTGGTAATTATCTCAATCCAGAACTCTCTACCACCCGCTTACTAGCCCATCCGTCCAGCTCCATTCTCCTAAAGTGACACCTTTTTAATTACTGGAAGGACTTGTCTGAAATTCCAGTAAGTCATTAGCACAAAGAATTTGCCATCTCTGAACCGAGTGGGAGCTTTGTCACTCGGGATGAGGAAGGCTGAAAGGAACCAGAGACTCTGAGCCCCATATTCCTTTTCCAGTAATAAGAAGAGTTTCTCCTCTTAGAGCAGTGTCTATTTTATAAAGGCCTTTCCTTGAAATGACCCTGGGAGGTATGAGGGACAAAGATTATTATCCTCATTTTTCAGACAATTATTCTGAAACTCAGAGAAGTAACAGAATTATAGGATTTTAGAGATAGAAGAGAATCATAGGTCCACTGCTGAATACAGAGGAAATTGAGACTCAGAAAGGTTACATGATATGTCCAAAGTAACAGAGATAGTCTATATCAGAAGTAGGATTTGAAACCCAGGTCCTCTGATAGCAGAGTTTATGTTCTCCTTCAGTCATCAAGCATTGCATGATTTTGTTGTTCTGGGTTAAGTGACCGGCCCAGGGTCACACAGCTAGTAAGTGTCTGAGGCCAGATTTGAACTCAAGAAGATGAGATTTCCTGACTCAATGGCCTTTGCTCTAACCACTGTGCCATCTACCTACCCTTAATAATATGCATTTGTAAGTCTTAATTTTGCTTTCTTGAGCTACAGATAATACATACATATCCTCCCTGTTCCCTATGATAGACATGCAAATAGACAAAGACACTGCCTATGCTCCTGCTTCTGCTCTTCTCACTACCCCCTCCCCCTTCCCCCAGTAGTGTGTGCCCTTGGTTTGGGTGTCAGGAGATGTGGATTCACATCATTTCTCTGCCACGTACCAGCTCTGTGATCTCAGGCAGTTACTGATTCCCTTGGAGCCTCCAGGAGGAGGTTAATACCACCTGCCCCCACCAGCCCCCACTTACCTCCCAGTGTGGGGGGTGGGGTGGGGTGACAGCATTTTACAAACATAAAGTACTATAAAAATGTGGTGCTATTGTTGTTGTGAGTTACTTAAAAGTGCCCCCAAAGAGATAGCATTAATAAGGTAAAGAATCTCTAATTTATCAGATTGGTGAGATCAGGTTCATACTTATTGAGGTTTTATTCAAGAGAGGTTCACTTGCAATCCAGCACAGCTCCAAAAAGGCCTTCAGTGCACTTACCAGTGTACATGTGCATGGCTCTAACAGCCACAGAAATAGAAGACATCCTTTACCAAGTCAGGGGCAGGGGCAGGACCAATGCCTGCCTGTCAGGCTGATTTTCGGGTCTCAAGCCAAATGTTTGGCCATTAATATTCTCAGAATCAGGTAAGGGAGCAGCAAAGTTAAGCCAGTGAGGGTTAACCTGTGGAGCCTCATACTCAGCGTGGGTCCAGACTTCGGAGGGGGGCAAAGCCAATTCATGACAAGGGACTCAGTAACTTGTCTGAGATCACACAGCTCATATGTGGCGGAGAAATGACTTGGATCCAAGTCTCCTGACTTGGTAAGATAACTCAACGAATGGGATTTAATGAGATAAACTTTAAAATGTAGAAATGTAAAGTTCTACTCTTGGGCTCAAAAAGTCAACTGAACTAGTACAGGATGAGGGAGACCTGCAGAAACAAAAGTCATTATGAAAAAAATCTGGAGTTGTTGTTGTTATTGTGTGTATGCTACAACCACAATGCAAGTTAATAGTGTGAGATAGCAAATATAAAAAGCTAACTCATTCTTACAGTTGTGTAGTATCCAGAACAATGAGGTTGGTGTTACTGTCATCTGCCCTGGTGAGACGACATCTGATAATAACTTTCTTTATTGTGTCAAATTCTAAGTGCCACATTCAAGAAATGACATTAATAAATAAGCAGAATCAAAGGGAAGCAATCAAGATAGTGAAGGGACTAGAAACCATGCCATATGATAATCTGTTGAAGAAACTAGGAATGTTTAGCTCAGAGAAGATTTAGAAGAGGCATGATTGCTCCCTTTACTTATTTGAATGTCTGCCATAAGGATGAGAGTGTTGATTTATTCTTTTTTCTGCTAGGCAGAACTTGAAGCAATGAGTAAAAGTTTCTAAAAGGTAGATTTCAGCTTGATATAAGGAAGAAGAATTAAAACTTCCCCAAAGTGAAATGATTGACTTTGAGAAGAAAAGGGCTCCCCATTCTTGGAGATCATTAAGTGGAAGCCAGTTGATCACATATCCTGGATGTTGTAGAGGGGTTCTAGATCACAAATGAGTAGTTATACTAGATGCCCTCTGAGGTTTCTTCCAATTCTGAAATTATGAGATTCTGTGAAACTCTCAGCATGCTTGGGTGCGGGGGCTGGGGGGCAACGAAGGGAGTCAGGATGGGACTAGTTTGCAAGCAATCACCAGTGATGGATAGAGCTTCCTCCATGGTTCTTGAGGGCAGGGGTCTGCCTGCATCACTGCCCAGAGAGGTGGAGCTGTTGGCAGGCATAAACAGTCTTCACTATCAATAGCTGCCCTACAGAGATGTTGTTCCGGGTGCCTGAATCCCTGATGGGCTGGCCAGGTCAGCATCATGGCCAGAAACTTACAGCTCTCATTTCTCAATGTTAGGTCAACCTTCACTGGGGACCTCTGACCCAGTATGTAGGAAACCCAGACAATGACTCAGGGACAGGGGTAGGAAAGAAGATCAATTGTGAAATACAAAAACTCTTTAGAAAAAAAAATAATTCAAAAAGCAGGAAGAAACTAGACAGTTGGGAAGTGCTTAGAATGTCAAAGCTGGAAGGAACTTTAAAACAGACTGTTAGAGTTGGAAGGGACATTGGAGCATAGAATGGTAGTGCTAGAAGGGCCTTTAGAAAACAAAATGCTAGAAATGGAAGGTAGAGAATAGGATGATAAAATAGAGCAGAGGAAATTAGAACTGGATGTCCAACCTCTCCATTTTACAGGTAGGGAAACTAAAACCCAGATAAAGATAATGATTTGCCTAAGGTCATGAAGCCCTGACAGGGAGGGGACTAGAATCCTAGTTTCTTGAGTCTAACACTATTGTGACTCACTAAAGAAAAGAAAGAAGGAAGGAAGGGAAAGAAGGAAGGAAGGAAGGAAGGAAAGAGGGAAGAAGGGAAGGAAGGAAAGGAGGGAGGGAGGAAGGAAGGAAGGAAGGGAGGGAGGGAGGAAAGAAGAGAAAGAGAGAAATCTAAGGAGACAAAGAAATTGTCTGAGATCCCCAAGTTCAGTGAGGTTTCAGTGAATGGGTCCAAAGGAGCATCAGAGTATTTGTGGCATAAAAGGAATGAAAAGTGGCTAGAAAACAACAGTAATGTTGAGAAAAATAACGTGACAGCAAGGAAAAGAGCACTGTCCTGGGCTCAAATCCCACCTCTGGCCCCTACAATCTGTATGATTTTCAATGACTTGTTTAACTTCCCTGGGCTTCCCTTTCCTTATCTGGTAAAATGAAGAGGTTGGATTACGGGACCTTTGAGGCCTCTTCTCACTGAAAAGCTGGGAAAGGTCAGACCGAAAGGGCCTCAATATCTCAGAAGTCATATGGGAGGATAAAAGCACCAGGTTGTAACCCAAAAAGCTGTGGAGAGAACTCAGCAATGAACCTGGATGCCAGCAAGGATGAGCTGAGAGACCCCAGGGGACAGAATATGCCTGATGTAATGAGTTAACTAAGGGGCTGGATTGAGGAATGAGATGGTAAGTTACCTAATATGTATAGTACAAACCCCCAGAGAGCTCCACAGAGCAGGGAGATGCTTTGGAAGAGATGCTGTGTGGGAGGGGAACCCCAGAAGAAGTGACAGGGAAGGGTTGTCTTTTGAATACTGCCAGCAGAAACATAACTAAAATAACAATCTCAATAAAAGACTAACATTCACATAAAAACCTGTGGTTCACAAAAATGCATCCAATACCTCATCTGATCCTTACAACTGCTTGGTGAGGCAGGCATTATAGATACCATTATCCCCATTTTATAGATGAGGGAATTAAGCTTTGGAAAGTGAAATGACTTGGCCAAAATCATACAGCTACAGAGGGTTAAAGAATCCCAAAGACTCTCCAGATGGAAGAACCAGCTGAGTCAGCTCGGCTACTCCATTTCAGTGTCGAGGCTCAGAAAAATCTTTCGATGCTCTTCCCACTCTGTGGTATAGGTGAATGAATGCATAGAGACCCGCAACATTTCTCACACTGTCTTTGCTATAGGGAGAGGAGAGGGTGAAAGCACAGAGCTTCCAAATCATCATCTGACCCAAACACCCCAATATTACATTTAAAGTGAGATATCTGGAGCTAGAAGGGGACTTAGATATGACCTGGTCCAATCCCCTCATTAGAGAGATGAGGAAACTGAGAGCCATAGAAAGGAAGCGACTTGCCCAAGGTCACTCACCTAGCAAGTTGCAGAGCTAGGATTTGAATATTGATTCTATAGAGCCTTTCTACTATACCACATGACCTCACCTTCCACTGCTAATCCCCACTCCAGTCCCTTGCACATCTCCCTTCTTCACCTTGTGCCCAACTCATATGCTGCAATGTGATTCTATGCTAGAGCAATCCATCCAAATGGAATAGAAACACCTTTCTTGGCTGCCCTGAGAGATACATCTGCATTATCTTGAAAGCCTCAAGACAAGTTTCTCCCTCCTTCATAAATAAATAATTCAACCCAAGGTCCCACCTCCACAGCGATTGGCAAGAGTTCAGGAGCCAGAATGGGGCAATGGAGAAGTCCATAGAAAGAGAAACTATAAAGCTCCATTTTTATCATGGACGATTACTAGCTTTGTGACCCTGGGCAAGTCACTAGCCTTCCCTGTGTCCCTTGTTCCTTCTCTTTAAAATTTTGGATCTGGGCTAGATGAGATCTACTAGGGTCCCTTACAGCTTCAGTACTCTGTACTAAGTGTTTGATCCATTGTGATGGGAAAGAGAGCTTTGATTTATTCTCCTAGGGAACAGACTGAGGGGAAGTGACAGGGAAGCAAATGGGAACTTGATAGAAGGGAAAACTTACTAATAATCAGAACTGCCAATGATGAAATGGGACACTTACGTAGGTAGTGAGTTCCCCATTGCTGAAGTGCTTCAAGTGAAGGTAATGATGACTGATCAGGCATCAGAGGACAAGCATTTCTGCCTCAGGGAGGAGGATGGATTATTTGCCCTCTGAGATCCCTTCAAACTCTGAAATTCTAGCATCTATTCTATACCAGTTTTCTATCCAAGTCACTTTCCTTCCCTATTTGAATTATAGGACCCTGAAAACTCATGGAGCAGACAACTTGACTTTTCCTAATCAGAAGGAGTTGGAAACTAAAAAGGATTGTGACTAGATAAGAGCCAAGCTCTTCTGACTAGGGAGTTAATGAGAGGGGAAGACTGTGAGTCCATTCTGATTAGCAAAAGATTCAATGATGCCGTCCTCATTTTGTCTGGGCCAAAAGCAACTAAGTCTGGAGGCAGGGGGATGGAAGGAATGACCCTGGAAGAAAGTGCATGAAATGACCCTAAGAGGTACTCTGAGCCATTATCAGGAACTGATAATGAACCGAGACAATAGTGCTGAGAAATGTAATACAACTCATATCCTCCAAATGTGACCAGATAAAGCTCACATAGGTTGCTACAGGAACCCCTTACCCAAAGTAAAAGCTACACACCTCAACCTGCATCCATCAAGGTTCTTATCTATATGTCTGTCTGCACATACATCCACTGATTTACTACTAGTATTAGAACATCTGGGTTCCAGGTGTAAGTCTGATACTCACTCTCTATATGATCTAGGACAAGTCAATTCACTTCTGGCAAGACTGTCATGATGATCAGGTGAAAGAACCATGGGAAAGCATTTTGCAAATGTGTTTTGATGGATATAGAGGTGGTCATATCAGTGTATCTGTGTAAGTGTGTGTCTGGATGAATGTGTGTATCTTTCTGCCTGTTTCTATCAGTGTATGGTTTTCAATGTTCCTGAATGTGTGTATGTGTCTGTGTGTGCTCTTGGTACTTCCAACTGCTCCCCTGTCCTCACTTTTATCCAGAATAAACAGCTTATGAGCAGGAGAATAGATGAGGAAGAGAGAGTGGGAGGGAAGCCACTCGATGTTGGGGGTAAATTTATATTGCACTCTATCAAGTTATAAATAAAATAACACTTCATGCATTTTAAAGCCATATTTGTTCTGTGCAAACTTTGCTCTTCACTCAGCAGGAGAGTCTATCTTTGTAGTTCCCTAGGATGTGAGAAAATGGTCCCTCTGTCTGAAAAAGGAAGAGACTGCCCGAGGTCATCCTTTCAGAACCTCAGGACTGCAGAAGGTTCCCAGTTCCTTAGAGACTGTGGGCTTCCCTCAGGTAATATCCTGACTAAATGACCTACAGTTCTATGGCAGCTCAGTATATTGGAAAGATCCCTGACCTTGGAATCAGGAAGACTGAGTTCAAATTCTTGTTCTGATACTTACTGTTGTGACATCTGGGCATCAGTTTCTTCATGCATAAAATGGGGGTAATACTATTTACACTTTAAAATCACATCATTTGTATGTGAGTTATTATTCTTCTTGGGACACTCCCTGCCATTCCTTAAAACTGCTCTCCCAACGTGGGAATTATCTGAACCAGATACCACAGCTACCTTTGGACTCCAGAAAAGAGTATGGATGAAATAACCTTTAAAAGTGACCTTCTTCTGTCCTTTGCCAAAATCAGCTGCTTCTCACCCAGGTCTTCCTTTGTCAGAAGTGAGTTGATTATCTGCATGGTAATTTTTCAAAGGGGACCTGGAAAAGAGAGGCATTGGAATAGATCTTTACTCCTCACTCCAATCCTAGGGGCCAGGAAACAGGGCATTGGAAGAAATGCCTCTCTACAACCTTTAATACAAAGCAGGGGAAGAGTTGAAGGATGGGGTGTAAATCTCCAATCCCATGTGACCAAGATTCTAACTACAGCAGTTCCTCCTGGCCAAACTTTACTCCCATCTTCTCCCTTTCTTATATCCTATTCTCTCCTCTTCCCCTCTCATCTTTCATCACCTTTCTCCTATTCTCCTTTCTCTCTCCTTTATCCCCTTTCCTTCTTCATCTGTATCCCTCTTCCTATCTCTTTTGTATTTTCTCTTCTTCCCTTTCCTCCCTCAGTGCTTCATCCCTGCAAAACTATAAAATGGAAGGGTAAGACTGAGTCCTGACAATTCAATCATGTACTTTCCATATACTCTAGACAGTTATTTTAGACTGAGTTGCCATGCAAAAACAGGTGAGGAAAAAAGCCCAAAGGCTTCACAATAGTTGCCAGTGTGTTGCTGTCAGTACTAGCACAGTTCATTCTTTCTGCTCAAGTGTCTTACTGCACACCTTCCCTAATTGTCCATAATCAAAACAACTGTCCCTGAGCCTCAGTTCTGAATCAATTGCCTGTTCTCAACTCCACCCAAGCCACTGTCCATGGTTCTGATGTCTGTGGACACTGCAGAATTCTATGATCTGGTGTGTGCCCTAAAAAATCCTGTGGGAATTGGGGAGGCAAAATATAAATTCATGAGAATATGAAAGAACAATATAGGAGAGTACACAATCATAACCAAGTGGCCAAATGTGTGGTAGAGGCAAAATATATGTGAGAGTTAAGATAAAACTAACCCACTGAGAGGCTATCTGCTGTAATAGAAGAAATGCTGGATTTTTAAGTCAGAGGGCATGGGTTCAAATACTGGTTGTCTCTTTCTACCTTTGTGACCTCAGACAAGTCACCAAACCCCAGTTTGCTCATCTCTAAGGGTGCTGGACTTAACCTCTCAGGTCACTTTCAATTCTAAATCTAATTTTAAAAGTGCTGGAGTAGTCATTAAAATAGGTTCTTAATTTGGGGTGAATGAATAGATTTCAGGCAGTCTATGAACTTAGATGGGAAAAAATTACATCTTTATTGTTACTAACCTGCAATTTAGAGGGTGCTGTACATTCCTGGACCTGTGTCCTATTTTCTTAAACACTTTCCCCCATCTATCAACATAAGCACCTTCACCTAAGACCTCAGGAAAAGGCCTAATGTCACCCCAACTGGAGCCTCAGGCACCACATCCAAAGCCAGAAAGATTAATGCCTCAGCAAAAGGTCTAGTTCTGGTCCTCTTGGGGCCATAGACACTAAAATGAACACTAAAAGGCCTTGGAACCAGGCCTAGAATAGAGTATAGTAGTGATCTTCATCGCACCACCTGGGATTACATCTTGTGAATTCAGTCCTCATAGACTGTGGGCTCCCCTCAGGCAATATCCTTACTAGATGCTTCAGCTCTATGGAAACTTGGTGTATTGGAAAGAGCCCTGACCTTGGAATCAGGAAGCCCAAGTTCAAATTCTTGCTATGATACTTACAAAGTATATCTTTGCATGCAATGTATGACTATACTCTGATGCTTGGGGGCATGAACTTTTTCCCCAAATTCTGTGCCACTCCTAGTTCCCTAGTGTTTGTAGAGTCAAAATCAAACCAGCCTTCATTATAGGATACTAAAAAGTAGAGGCCTCAAACAACTGGTACTTCCTTAGTCTTATAGCTAGCAGTTTGATTTGCACCCTAAATTTTGGGAAAGCAGATTTCAAAGAGTTCAGTGGAAATATAAATAGAATTCTGTGGCTTAAAATGCTTTAGGAATGGTATTAGAAATGCTCAAGAAAGAAATTCAAAAAACACAAAGTGAAAGATAACAGTGTCTTTAGGAAGGAGAAGAAGGAGAGTAAAGAAGGAGGAGATGGTCAAAGGTATTAGGAGTTTAAAGATGGCTGAGAAAAGGACAACAGCTTTTATCATTTCATATGAAGATGATGTTGTCCTTGGAGGAATAGACTTGGGTTCAAGTCTCAACTCTTTCACATACATAATGGTAGAATAGAAATAATTGAAGTAGAGAGGAGGAATAAAATTTGTCTGAAAAGACTATGTGGCTACACAGGGAGCTCAATAACCAACTCAAAGAGGAAATGTCTGGAAGGTAAAGGCAAAGACAAATAACAGAGGATGAATATAAGAGCACAGCACAGTCCTGTAAAAAGCATTAGGGGAACTACAACTCAGGACAGAGACTGAAGAGGGAAACTAAGGAAAAGAAAAAAGGGTTGGGTTAAATTATATTGGGAGAAAAAAAGGGATAAACAAAGAGGAGAAACATTTGCTGAGGTGTGTGAGAGATTAAGTTCAACCTCTTCATTTTTACATATGATGAAATCAAGGCCCAGAGAGAGAGACTGAGTGACCAGCCAAAGACACACATATATTAAGTGAAAGAACTGAGATTGGAACCTAAGTCTTCTCCTCCAAAAGGACAATATGACCTTTCTATGAGGTTAGTAAAACCTGTGGCCTCTTCTCAGGCATCTTTAACATCCTGCTATCACTGACCATCTCCTCTTTCTGTATACTCCCTCCTCCTTCCTGAAGACACCATTACCTTTCCCTGAGACACCTTCCGCAATATACACAGTCCTATTTCCACAGATCTCTTTCCTATGGGACATTTTCACTTTCCTCTGCAATAGCTTTTTTTCTTTTATGATTAGACACCTTTATCCCTACAAACCCTATCATCTTTTTCTTGACAGCCTCTTCCCTGGGTGCCTTCAAATACCTTCTTCTTCATAGATACCATCACCTTTCCCTCAGGGATGCTTCTTACAAATAAAAACAGGCTAAGGACCACTGGCCTTAGAGTCAGAAGACCTAGAGTCTTGAGTCTGAAAAGACCTCAAGTCTGGATTCTGACACATCAACTTGTGACCATAAACAAGTCCCTTTGTCTTTCTGAGCCCTAGTTTCTCCATCTGCAAAACGGGCACAATAGCATAGGGAGTATGTGTCCCACGGGAATATTTTGAATAAAGTGCTCTTTAAACCTAAAACTGCTATAGAAATTGGAGTTATTCATATTTTTATGATTGGATGCTATTACATTCCCTCTTAGGACATTGAAATTTTCCCATAGGCAGAATCACTTTCACCTTGGAGCAAATTCTTCCGCCTTTTCTTTCCTTCCCCCTATTCCCCAGATGATGATTTTGTTCTGCAGACTGGGCTAGATAATAACTCTGGATAACTTAACCTCTGATACAACAATGCACCGGACCAGTGACCCTCAAGGGAAAAAGTGGCAGGATGTCATTGGACCTGGGTTTCATTTCTGGTTCTGCTGCTTATTACTTGTATAGCCTAATGAAAGCTACTTCCCCTCTATAAGTGTCAGTTTTTTCCTCTACCAAGTGAAAGGGTGGGTTAGACTAGATCAGAGAAACACTCTCAAGTGTGGGAGGAACCAGATTAAAATGTAATTGGGAACTATTTAATGAGACAAAAATACAACAGAACTCAGATAATGTTAGCACATGGTTTTCTATGTCAGTATGCAAACCAGAGAGATCCTTATGCATGATTAGGAGGGCACAGTTTCTATTTGAATTTGATGCCATTAAGGTCCCTCTACCTTCTAAACCAATAGGATGTTTGCCCAGGAAAACCTGGAGAGAGAACCTCAGAAGAGAGGAGCTCAACCTGCCCTCTGTGTCCTTTATTCATAGTCAGTAGATTTGGCAGGCCACCTCAAGGGACTAAGAGCCAGGACACTCAATCCCTCAGCTTCACTTTGAGATTTGGCAGTGACTGTCCTCCAGTGGCAGAAGGTAGATTTCTATTGCTCCTGTGTCAGCATTTTCAGACGGTCTCCCCCTTCTCCTTCACCCCCTCCCCAGCTCACTCCAGGCTTCCCCATCAGATAGAAGTCTATGAGTCAAACAGCTTTGAGGTAACTCTGGGAGTGATACACAGCCAAGAGCCAGTTATAAACTTCTCGACCAAGTTCCCTGCAGACAGATACCCTTGAAAGTCACCTCCATCTCTCTCACAGGTCACGCTGAGATTTAGAGATAGGGAGCCGTAGTTAAAGTCCAGATCTGCTATCTGCACTTGAGTGATGGGGGACACATTCCCAGGACATGTTTATTGTCACCCGGCGGCCCCTGGCCCAGCGCTCCCCGAGCCGCTCGGCTCCCGAGATAATTCACGGCCTGACTCCCGTTGGCGAATGACTGATAAGGCCTTCACTTGGGACCCTGCTGGTCACTCGTCTCAAGGAGACTCCAAAGGAAATTCCAACACAATGTAAATGGAGCCCCATGTCAGCCTCAAACACCTTGGAAAATTCCCTAGCTTGAGAGCTCTGCGGTTTTTAAGTAATAAAACCAGAGAGAGATTACAACACGGTGTGACAGCAACGGATGGATGGCCGCCCGTGTGAACTTTTTACCTTCCAGATGGGAACCAAATTGTGGGGAAGGAAAGAGAGAGCAATCTCCTTCTGAACAAGGCATTCTCAGACCCTTTCAGGCAGAATCAGCCAGTGGGGTAAGGCTAGAGAAAAGGACTGAGGCCCCTAGCTTGACATGTGACCAAGGGCAAATGGCTTCACCTGTCTTGGCCTCAGTTTATTCAGGAATAAAGTGAAAAAATCAGACAAGGTAGTCTCTAAGGTATCTTCCAACCCTAGAAATCCATATTCTAAGATCTCTTCCATATTTAACACTGTATTTTCTAGTATTCTACATTTGAAGGTCCCTTTAGTTTTCACATTTTATGTTCTAAGCTTTCTTCCAACTCCAACATTCTGTCTTGTGTTCTAACATTCCACACCCTCAAGTCCTTCTTGCCTGGCATTTCATAAAGGAGATTTTTATACCAAACTGGAGGTTGGCTTAGATGATTTCTCAGGTCTCTTCCAACACTGATATTTTTAATTTTAATATCTAGTCCTTAACACACACTCTAACCCTAGGTCAGAGTACAACAATGTCCTGAGTTATGAAGTGCCTTACATTCACTCACCTGAAAACAGGATCAATAAAGGTGGAGACAATTGAGTCAATAGCTCCCATTCCCAATTATTGGTGTTTTCCCAGTATACTTTATTCAACTGAGACAAGGGCCATTTTTAGTGAAGTTCATTTCTCTATATGGATAGAGACTACAGATAGGCAGAAGATGTGGTCAATAGACATGAGGTCACCAGTCTTTTGCTCACTCTAAGCATAACTATAACCAATATAGAAAAGCCAGGTGAAACCAAGCTTTCACTGCTAGAGGCCTCAAACTGGACCATGTACCACTGCTAATGCAGAGAGCTTTGGAGGAAGCACGTGAAGGCAGGAAACAGAGATGAGTCAGAGGGTATTTAACCATGTTACACCAGTACCTTTGATCTGGATAGATCTTCCCCATGGCACCTCATATTGTGACTATACATGGATATGGGATAAAAGATCCTGCCTCAGTGGGCTTGAAAAAAATACAGAAAGGGGAACCAGGGAGAGGTAGCTGCAAGATAGGAAGGGTCTAAGCCTACAGCAATGAGAACAGACTGAAAAGCTTGTATAATTTACCCAGACTGATCTGTTCGAGGAATCACAGAGATGGTAGGCATAGAGTCCTAGGGATTAAGCTACCAGGAAGTTGCAGAAAAAGCAATTGCAAATTGAATTTAAGAGTTACATACAGTACTCAACCATAAATGACCCTGGTTTCCTGAAAGGCTGTGCCCTTAGAGAAATGTTTTTAAAGGGTTAGAACTGAAAAACCAAATGTGTATTATTAAAAATAGCTAACATTGGTATAGTTCTTTAAGGTTTGCAAAACACCATACATGGCACCTCATGTGAACCTCCAAGTAACCCTGTAAGGTTAGTGCTATTATCATTCCCATTTTATAGATGAGGAAACTGTAGCAGGTTAAGTCAAGTAGCCAGGAAAGTCTGAGGCAGGATTTGAACTCAGGTCTTCCTGACTCCAGGTCCAGCACTCTATCCAATGGGCCACCTCACTACCTTGGAACCATGCCCAGCTGCGTCCTTGAAACTAAGCTGAGTTTACCTATCACTATTTGACTTATCCCCCAGATGCCCTCACACTTGAACCCTAAATGTTGGGGTAGCAATATGATGTTTGGGGTGACTTGAGAGGTGCTACATTACAGAAGTGGGTGGTCAGGCCACAGGTCTAAAATCTCAGTGTGAAGAGAAGTTTCTCATTGAATTTTTGGGACAGAGGTATTGACTAGCAATAAATATGGGGAGCCTTCTGTCCCAGGAAGCTCTGGCTGGTGTCATTGCTGGCTGTTTCCAAGGGCTGGTATCAATAGGTAGGCAGCTTAGGGAGAGGCTAGCCCTGCTTCCAAAGAATGACTTCCAACAGAGCTCCCTGCACCTGCCCTTGCTACTAGACAGCTGTTCAACATTATCATCCCCTGCAGCCCACTGCGCCAGGCTCACTGGGGACTGGCTACCTCTAGGGTGAAGGGAGTAAAAAGGCAGATGCATCCAAGACAGGAAACTGCCTCAGTGCCAGGCTCCCTCCTAAACTGTGCTCCCATCTCACCTTGCCTCCTCACTTTGGTGCCTGGGGGCCTTCTGGAAAAAGGGTCCACAACCTTTGACTATCAGGGTGCTCTGACCTCTGACATGCCCTAACAGAGGCGGGAATAGCTCAGAAGGTGCTGTCAAGGATACAAACTTGACAGAGCTCCTGACATAAACCCAAAATGGACCTTCCATGCCCAAGACCAGGATGGTGAAGGAATTAAAAACCAGGACCTGTGATGATTGCTTGAGGAAATTAGGGGTGGTAAGACTGAAGAAGAGAAAATTCATTTCCATACTATATCTCTAGTCTATATCTATATCTCTAGGTCTCACTAGGTACATTGCATATTTCTGGATATTGTGTCCATGTTTCAAGTCCATTGTTGTTCAATCTTTTTAGTCGTATCTGACTTTTCATGACCCCATTTGGGGTTTTCTTGGTAAAGATACTAGAGTGGTTTGTCGTTTCCTTCTCCTGCTCATTTTACCAATGAAGAAATGGGGCAAACAAGGTTAAATGACTTGCCCAGGGTCACACAGCTGGTAAGTGTCTGAAGCCAGATTGGAACTCAGGAAAATGAGCCTATTCATTATGGCTCCCCGTAACTGCCCTGTTTCATACCCAGGACTTATCAAATGGAAATATTTAAAGGTTTGTCATGTAAAAGGAGGTACAATTTATAGGATCATAAGAATTAGATCATCTAGGCCACTATTTTGCAGGTGAAGAAACAGAAGTTTAAGCAGTGGTATGCTAATAAATGTTTAACAACCAGTTCTCCCAGAGGCAGGGCAGGGGTAGGGAGAGAGGAGAAGTGTACTTGATACACTTTTAAATTTAATCTGTGTCATTAAGATTTTCTCCATCACTTTCTTAAGTCTAGACAATAAACCAAGCCCTAATCTGTAGCATTTGCCAACTTCTGCTGTGTAAATGCTCACATTGAAAATGTAATAATTGGCTGTCTCGAAGCTGGATTGAGCTGGCTCCAGCACACCCATACTAAATGACTTAGGGAGCTAGTTTGCTACCGTGGGAAGACTAGTACTTGCTCATAACCAAGAGAACCTGGATTTGAGTGAATCCTGATGCTGACAAGTAGCCAGATGTTAAGGATTGAATGATTTTGTCTCTCTGAGCCTCAATTTCTGCATTTATAAAAAAGAGATATTGTAATACCTATTTAGGGTAGCAGTAAAGAAAGTGCATTTATAAACCTTAATATGCTATATGATTTAAATGTTTAGTAATAAGAAGCAGAAGCATGCCCCAGACCCAAGTCTTCCAGCTCTCAATCTATCACCTGGATTGGGAAGGGCAAGATGCATTTGGGTAGAAGCACAAGGAAAGGACTTTGGTTCCATAGGAGGAAAAAATTCCCAGCAATCCAAGCTGGCCAAAAGCAAATGAACTATTTGGAAGGTGAATTCTCTATCACTAGTGTTCTCTAAGCAAAGCCTGACTGACCACTTGGCAGGGTTACTGTATAAATGATTCCTTTGATTTTATATACATATATACACATACACATATATATATACACTTATATGTATATGTATTATCTATATTTTAAAAGCAAGTGAATTATGAAATGGTAGTGACATGAGGATTCAAGGTTTCATATAAAATCATCTTTCTTGTGTTCTGCTGTGTATATGAAAAGGTTCCTTTTGGTTAAGTTAAAAACAAAAACATAAAAAACAAAGATATGGCTCCTCCGTTTTGTTACCACAGCCTCTGGCAAACTAAGTTGTATGAGAAAACTGCCAGGTGACAAAAGTTGAAAAGGGCCTTGATAGGGGGCTCTGAGAGAGTGAGTAAGGTTCCCCCACCCCACCTCCACCCCCCAACCCTCACAACCCCCCAACTCCCCCCCATGGAGACTGGGTGAAGGAGAAGGCAGGAAATGAGGGAGAATGATCACTGCCATCTCTTTAGCCTAAAGAACTTTGGTTTTTGTAATTTAATTCATGAACCTCACTCTGATTTATCTTTTCTCAAGGCAAGTGAGTAACAGTCAGGATTTATCTGGACCCTATTTCTCCTAACCTTAATCCTTTTGGATAGGGGTAGGGGTGAATGTGAGGAGAATAGGCAGAACATTATAATTTGGGACCAGGACATCTAGGTTTCCTTCTTAGTTATTTGTTACTGACTTTCTCTGGAGGCTCAAATAAAACTCTTAAATGACAAAAAGAAAAAGAAAGGGAAGGCAAGGGAAGATTCCTGTTTCAAGAAGGAACTGAAGAAGGTCTCTCAAGAGAACGCTTGTGCCTTAACTGTGTCCCTTGGGTCTGAGGAGGTCAGCTCATCTCACCGAAACCATCCTCCAGGTTTCATAGTCTACTGCAAATGCCACTGGATTTGCAGTCAAACTACCTAGTTTCAAATCCTGGTTCTTCTTTTAGCTGTGCAGCCTTGGGTAAGTCACTTAACTTTTCTGGACCTCAATTGCCTAACCTAAGAAGTGAGGGGAATTGGATTGAGTGATCTCTAAGGTCCCTCAATCTGAATTCTAGCATGAGTAGAATGGACCCAACTGGACTGCATTATAAACTGGACTGGTTGGGACTGGACTGCATCGGATTAGATTAAACTGGACTGGACTAACTTTGATTGAATTCTAATGGACTGGAATGGACTAGCCTGAACCAAACTGAACCAGACTGAACCGGATTGGATGGGATGGGAATATATAGGATTAGACCCTATTGGACCAGACTGGACTGAGCTAGACCACATCAAACTGGATTGGTCTGGACTGGACCAGATTGGATTGAATTGGATCTGTCTGACCTAGTTTTAACTGAACTCGATAGGGCTGGATGGGACTGGATTGGACTGGATTGGAATAGCCTCGATACAACTGGACTGGATTAGAGTGTTCTGGACCAGATTGGTCCAATCTGGATAGGAATGTACTGAGCCAGACTGGACTGGACCTGACTGGATTGAACCACACCATATCCCAGGCTCCATGGCCATATGATATTTCTATCCCTCATTGTCATCACAGCCCTGTTATCCTTGCCACATCCTATATCTCATGCCCACACCATATTTTCAGCCCCACAATCCATATTCACTCTTCTTTCCCTCAAACCCATGCCATTTTCCAACATTTGTTCCCAAATCATGTTCCATGTTTTGGGTCCATGCTGTGCTTCCAATGCTTTCACCTACAGTTTGTCCTCAGCCCTCTTGCCCACTGGATGTCCTTGGTCCTCCTGTCCTCACTATGTCTCTGGGCATCACGCCCAAGCTAAGTCTCTTGCCCTCCCATCATGTGCCTTACACTGGCACCTGCAAACCTCTCCCTCATGGCAGGAGCAGAGCAGAGACAATTTAGAAACCAAACGCTCCTAAATGTTCAGATTTATAAAGCTCGGAGCTACAAATTCCCATTTTGAGGTAGTTTCTTTTATTGCTGTTTTGGAAATCCATTCCAATCAGAGAACAATATCGCAGTGCCCGACACCAATAGGAAGATTCTGTGCAGCACTGAGTCCCTCTCCCCCCATCCCTGAACTCCCACCAAGGTGGAAGCTTATGAGCACAGCTCACCTCCTAAAGCATTTTATAATAATCATATTTCTTATGAAGCTTTAGTTTAGCTTCCTTCAAATTAAGTCTCCACAATAAAAAAACAATCGATTCAATCTCACAGAAAAAACCCTCTTTTATTCCATCTGGCACCTCATTGAGTTTCCTGGGCCTTTCTCTCCTCTCCCTTCAGGACACCAATACCCTTTTCAAACCTTGTCTGCTCTATTGGAGATGATAACACAGGCCACCTGGGATAGGAAAGTGCCCAAGAGTTCATCTCACCCAGCACCCAGCCTCCAAGTAGGACCACATCTAAGCCTTCCTTCAATCACCACAGAAACCTTAAGATTTTAAAGTTGAATGGGAACCATTAGGGTCATCTTAGAAACTAAGATAGAGGGGCATTGTGTATGCCTTGCTGGATTGGGAGTCAGGGAGGTGTGAGTTCAAATCCCACTTTCCATATATATATTAACTGTGTGACTACAGACAAGTCACTCAATCTTTCTGAGTTGCATTTTCCTCATCTATAAAATGGATTTAAGTGCTATGCAAACCTTAAGGAACTATATAAATGTCAGTTATATATCATAAATAAATCTAATTCTAATCCCTTTATCCCCACAAACCCTATCTTTCAATCTGTATTGTTAGATGTGAACATCTCCCACGTAAGCGAAGGTGCAGAGCCTTAGGCGAGAAAGGGGTTGAGTGGAAGGATGTGGAATTAGATTTTGGTGGTGTTTGATTTGTTCAAGACCCCAGTCTAGGAAGTCATGCCAAAACAGAGAGAAACTTTCCGCAGCATGGTCTAGGAATAAAATGCCCTCACTAAAAGGGTCTTTAAAACATGGGACAAATACTGTAAAGCTAGAAGGGGCTTTAGACTTGAATGTTACAAAGTCAGAATACTGAAGGTCAAAGCTGGAAGGAACCTTAGGCATTTTCCTATGTGATACCCTCAGGAAACTGAAGCTCAGAGAGAAATTACTTAGCTAAGGTCACACTGCTATTTAGTGGCAGATCAGGAACTCTCCTCTGTCAGAGGAATAGCTTATTCTAGGTCATCCAGGCATTGATGGCAGAGCTGGGGCCCTGTGGCCTTTCACTCCTGGACCCTCCTCTTTTCCTCAACATCACACTGACCACTACGTAAGTGGCTTCATACTCTGTAATGTAGAGGGGCCAAACAATCATCTTTCAACAGAAGCAGCAGTATAAGAACAAGGCAGTGTGGGCAGAAGGGAGACAATGGAAAATGCAAAGAAAAGCCCTTCTGTTTCCCAGACCTAATTGTAGCTCAGTGTTTACTCCATGATCTGACATCACTTTGGGAACACTGGCAAACATAGGCTACTCTGCCTACTCCTGGGCTGAAGGACACACACACACACACACACACACACACACAGCCAGTGGTATTTAAAAATTAAAATCCGTCCCAGACAATTGGCGCTACAGCCACTGGGGCCTCAAAAGCAGGGGTTTTGTTGTATCCAGGATTGACTATTAAACAAAACAAGGCTGTGCTTGAAACAGTGTAATAAAAACAAGCAAAAACCAAATAAATAAATGAATAAATAAATTTTTCCCAAAAAATCTCTCTGTCTTTAAACATCACTTCTGCAGTAATGATTGTGGAGTTGATCTACTTTTGGAGGACAAACTAAGGCACTACAATTTCATTTAGGGGTTCCCTTTATCATTTCCTTGATGGTTTTGTCAAGAATTTCTGCAGGAAACACCTCCCAAAGAACAGATTTCCCCACACAAACACTCAAAGCAACTAACCTTCCCCACCCCCTATCCCTGCCCCTATTGGATGAAATCCTTAGACCCCCTTCTCGTCTTTCCCAGGAATTTTTTTTTAATTCCACCAGGCTTCCTTGGGGACCCTAAGAGCCACTGAAGAGGTTATTATAGCACATCCTTGGGGGATGGTTAATACACCAGCCCTGTTCAGACATGCAAATAATCTAATTCAAAGGCTTCCTAATTAGCCCGGCAGTTCCAGCCGGGATAAAGGGAGAGGGAGATGGGGAGGGTCGCCTTGGCACCAGCCACAGCCTGGGGGATGGGGGGGATGGGGAGTCTAAGGGGCAGACATTGGGCGGTTTTTAATTGCAATCTGCTGTTCATGGCCTTGTCCTCCCTCCTTGGCATAATGAGCAGGGGCAGCCATGCCTCCTCCAAGGCCCCAAACAGTCGCCAGGACTTATTTGGCCAACACTTCCCTACTGTTTTTTCCAGGAATTGGGGGGGGAGGAGTTCCAGAGCAGAGACCTTCCAAGGAAAAGATTGGAACCACGTTAATTAATGAATTAGCCATTTAATTAACATAATTAGGCCTCATTATTTTCCTTGAGTCTATCGTCAATTTGATGACAATTAAACTGAACACTGGCAGAGGACCCAGGGGTCCCAGGAAGGATGGGGGGGGGGGTTGGGGAGGTAGAAGCAGCCAGACACTCACTGGGGCACTTTATCCAGAGAGAAGAGCATGGGGACTAGGTCCCATGTGACAAAGGGGCAGTATGGGGGGTGGGAGGTTGAGGAGAATTATTAAGAGGCAGTCTTGTGTAGTGGTTAGAGCACTAGACTGGCAATCAGGAAGACCTAGATTTGAATCCTGCCTCATATACATATTAGCTGTGTGACCCTAGGCAAGTCACTTTACCTCAGCTTCATTTACAAAATGAGGACGTTGGGCTAGATAGCCTCTGAGCTCTTTTCCAGATCAAAAAAAAAAAAAAATCTATGATCAAGGACTGCATTGTCCTACAAGGGGCTGTTTAACACTCCCCTTTTAACCCCTGCCTCTACCTCCCCAACATACACACGAGCTTATAGAGGACATTCTTGGGAGGACTGGAGTAGAGCTATGAGCTATCCCTAAGAGTCTCTTAGGCTGGAGTTTGACAGTGGACGATGGGACCCAAAATCACAATATGTTAGAGCTGCAAAATTTAGATTTATTATATTTAACTTCACCATTCTGTAGAGAAGCTTACTGAGGACCAACGATAGAAAGTGATACACCCAAGGTCTCACAGAAAGTGAGTGGCAATCATGGCACAAACCCAGGATTTCCAACTCCAAGTCCAGTCATATCCAGCTCTCACTGGTAGCCCCAAGGTGGACAACTCACTGCATTTTTTTAACCTGATCTGTAATTCCATTGCCATTCTAGTAAGGAAATTCCCTCCACCAATAAATATCGACAATTACTCTACAGCCTCTTGTTTTGGAGAGTTGAGTGGGTCATAGCTAGTGTGTGGGAGAGGAAAGACATACTCAGGCCTGCCTCATTCCAAGGCCAGCTCTCTGCCAACTCCACTGGCTCTCTGATTCAGAGCCAGGACAGTGAAGAGCACTGGACCTGGAATGTAAACTTTTCAAGTCCTAGTTTGGCTACTCTGTGACCTTGGGCAAGTCTCTGAAGGTTCCCTTTTCTCATCTCAAAAGTAAGTTTAGCCTAACTCTCCTTCAAAGTCCCTTTCAGTTCCCCCAGTTTATCAGCTAAGCCCCAGAGATGGCTCCCTGGGCTTATTCAAGGAGTTTCTACAAATTCCAAGGAAGATAAACTCCAGTACTGGCCACATCATTCAAGCACAAAAACAATCAGCTCAAGCTCTAGCCTCAGGTAGCAAGTCCCTGTTGAATGACTACCCCTGAGCTAGGCACTGCTCGGGAGACAGGAGTAGGGAAGCCACAAAATCCTAGTTAAAAGGGATAGCAGAGGTGGGGGACTATGGGTGCAGAGAACTGAATATTCTATCTTAGTAAGCTGATATGTTGCTTTATTTTGTAGAGGAAAAAAATGACTTTTTACTCTTTTTAATCTTTGTTGCAGAGATGGCTCAATGGCAGAGGAGGATAGATATACAATATTTAGAAATCAAAACTGTAAATAAAAGTTAATACTTGAAGTATAAACAAAAGTATTTTTTTAAAGAGTCAGGAGATACATCTAATCCAAGCTCACTCACAAAGCAGAAGTTCTTTATGTGTAGCAGGTCAGCATCCATACTCTCATTTTTGTCATTATTGAGTCTTTCAGTAGTGTCCAACTCTGCATGACCCCATTTGGGGATATCTTGGCAAAGATACTGGAGTGGTTTGCCATTTCCTTCTCCAGCTCATTTTACATGTGAGAAAACTGAGGCAAACAGGGTTAAGTGCCTTGCCTGGGGCCACACAGCCACTAAGTGTCTGAGGCCAGATTTGAACTCATGAAGATGGTTCTTCCTGATTCCAAGCCCAGTGCGCAATCCACTGTGCCACTTATCCTCACTACATCGATTACTCTCATTTAGGACTCCTAATAACTGTAAAACTTAGCCTCACAAGGCAATTGATTCTACTTTCAGGTAACTCCAGGTCTCTCAATTTTTTCCTTGTGTTGTTCTGAAATTTTCCTCCCTATAACATCCAATCAGTGGTCCTAGATCTACCCTCTGGGGACCACAAGAGCTTCTTTTCCATGATACTCTTCCAGACAATTAACTGCAATATTCAAATTCTGTAAGTCATCACTTCCCTAAGCTGAATGCCCCAGATATAGCATGGGCTCTAGTTCCCTCATCATCATGATCACCCTCCTCTTGTCATGGTCCAGCATACCAATGGTCTTCCTTCAACATGGTGCCCAGGACTGAACTAAGACTCCTAATGTGGCATTACCAGGCCAGATGAGCAGAACTTTCATCCCCCTTGTTCTGGCCCCTCTACTTCTATTAACACAGAACCACATTAGCTCTGAAGGATGGTCATGTTACACCGTTCCCTCATACAGAGCTTGAGGATATTTTTCACAACTGCTCTCAAGCCTCGTCTCCCCCACCCTGTATTTTTTTTAACTGAACTGCAGGACTTTAGATTTATTACTATTAATTTTTATCTTGCCACATTCAGTCCATAGATTCAGTCCAGCAAGATCCTTTTGGATCCCATCTGTCATGCAGTACAGAAGCTATCCCTCCCAGCTTAGTGTCATCTGCATATTTGATAAGTATGCTTTCTATGTCTTCATCCAAGTTGTTGATAAAATTGTTGAACATGGAGCTATTAGAGACGTACCTCCAACTTGACATGAATCCATTAATCAATGCTCTTTGGATATGGCTCCTCACCTAACTGTACTATCATTCAACCTGCATTTCTCCACCTTCTCCACAAGGACGTTGTAAGAATTTATTTATCAAATTCCTTAATGAAATCAAGTCACACCCCACATACCACCTTATTTGATATACCAATTCAGCAGAAATGACTAAAAGGAAATGAACTGAGTCTAGCATACCCTGCTCTTGGTAAACCCATGCTGGTTCCTAGCGATTACTCCTTTTTTCCCCATAAGTGCTCACCAATGATCTTTTTCATTATTGTCCTAAAATTCTTCCAGGGAGTAACATTCACCTTCCTACTCCATGGTCTCCAGATTTTTATAACTGGGATCTTCACTTATCTGTTCCAGGGAAATAGACCAATTCAATAGTCCATAGTTCCTGGAATAGGGATGGCCAGGCACTTTGTAAGAGTTCAAGCATATGCTTAAGACATAATGAATCAGAGTCTGAATATTGCGTTGGTGGAGACTGCAGGATTTGAGCCCAAGCTTGCCTTGGTACTATATGTTAGGACTCCAAGTCAAGGAGACTGAGGTGGGAGAGACAAGTCTGAGCCTGGGAATGGGTGAGATCTAACTGAGCTCTTCACACTAAAGAAGGTGTGTCAAGTGACTGACTCTATGTGAGAAGGAACAGATGGTGGTATAGACAGCAAACTAGCTTGGGATCAAAGCAGTCAAAGGGGGTGGGAGGCCGGTCCGAAAGAGGTTAGGTGCACCAGCTGGGAGTTTTCTGACCCTGGTGAATTGTGCTGACAGTCTCCCTATGAAATGCCACATCTTGACAGTCAGCTTAAAATCTTCTGGGCAGCCTTACCCCTAGAAGGGAGGACTACCTTGAAGTTTTTTTTTTATCCTTACGAAACAAATTATATTATTTGACAACTTCCTTGTAGCAGCTGTTCACTTTCTCTTCCAAAGTCATGATCTGTTGGGAGATGAAAATACTACCCCAAGTTGGGTGATCTGAATTTGAGCCCTGGCTCTGCCACTTATTAGCTATGTGACCTAAGATAAGTAAATCGCTTCTCAGATCTGAGTCTCAGTTTTCCCCATCTGCAAAGTGGGTACAATAACACTTGTGTTCAGAGCTTTATTAGAATTAAAAGAAAATAATGGTCTTGGTTACCTCACCTTAAAAAAAAACAAGAAAGTTGTAATGGATTATTTCTAAGAGGCCTTCTAGCTCTAAATTCTGTTGTATAAAGTACTTTGTAAACCATGCATGCTTCAGGTCCACAGTGGATCAAGACAGTCAGTCAATAAGCATTTTTAAAGTACCTAAATGCTTGGGATGCAAAGAAAGGCAACCCCTACCCTCAAGGAGCTCTTGATCTAATGAGGGAGACAGCATGTGAACAGCTTAAGTACAAATGAGATGCAGACAAAATAAATTGGAGGTAAACAACAGAGAAAGACACTAGCAATAAGAAGGACCATTGTGGGTGCTACCTACACTTACGTACATGGGGATCATGAGCTGCCATACTGGGGGGCTTCACTGAGCCTTTCTAAGCCCATCGGTAAGATAGGAATTATTACCTGCATTACCCACTTCTCAGAATTGCTGGGAGAAAAGTCTATGTACATTTATAAGTGTCACTGAGATGGGAATTATTATTCTAGGTGCTTATTGCTGCTGTGATTTATTTTTCATCAGGGTTTGTCATATTACTAGCATAGGAAGCACCCAGAGTAGGTAACTCTTTCTCCCAAGGCCCTAAGACAAGTGTTCTTGGAGTCTGAGAGCATCTCCCAGGGACACTGAGAAGGCAAGTGAATTGGCCAAGGTCAAACCTGCCAGTAAGGGATCAGAGGCAGGACTTCAAACCTTGGTCATCCTAACTTCTAGGCCAGTTCTCTGTCCACTGTGGTGGATCAATATGATTATAATAACCATAGTGAGTTGTATAGCAAACAGAACTGAGCAAAAAACATCTCCTTGAAAGGCTAACTTTCTCAGGATGAATTTCTCATCACTAAACTAGACAGATCGATGTAAGACAGATGTATAACCTTGGACCTCCTTGTACTTGGAGGCTTTTCTGCTTGGTATAGAAGGACTTATCAGTACTTAACCTTATTTTAGTTAAGCCTTCAAGAATATGGGATCATTTCCATATCACAAGGGCTACTAGGTGGCACAGTGGATAGAGTGTCAGGCCTAGAGTCAGAAAGACTCATCTTCCTTAGTTCAAATCCTGCCTAAGACACTTGCTAGCTGTGTGACCCTGGGCAAGTCACTTAATCCTATTTGCTTCGATTTCCTCTTTTATAAAATGAGTGGGAGAAGGAAATGGCAAACCACTCCAATATCTCTGCCAAGAAAAAAACAAATGGGGTTGTGAAGAGTCAGATGTGACTGAAGATGACTGAACAACAACCATACCACAATGGATCATGGGGGAACCCTACTGATGGTGGAAGTCTGTAACCAATAAGTGGTATCATATATCATCACAGAATGAAAATAGGTTCATAGGATTTTGAGCTGGGAGACATCTAGTCCAACTCCTCTTCCATAGCCTCAAATTGCATATGTTGTGGGATGGCTAGGTGGCGCAGTGAGTAGAGTGTCGGCCCTGGAGTCAGAAGGACCTGAGTTCGGATCCGGCCTCAGACACTTAACACACACACAAACAAAAACCTAGCCATGTGACCTTGGGCAAGTTACTTAACCCCAATTGCCCTCCAAAAAGCAAAAAAAAATTGCATATGGTGAGTTTGTGGTCCAGGAAAGTAAAAGTGATATGCCCATAGTGACATAGCTAGTGAACAGCAAAGTTCAATGCTCAGACTCCAGATCCAGTGCACTTTTCCTACCGTACCACACCATCTTTCAAGAAATGTGAGCTGTTCTTCATATTATATAGTTTTCTACTCTAAACTTGAAAGTCCCTAAAGATTGCTCCAGGTTTTTTTTCCAACTCAAGTCTCTAAGGAGTCTGGCTGCCCAAAACTCCCAGATTAAAATGTATTTACATAATCTATAATAACATAAAATGTAATAAAAATACAATACAACATAGATGATGTTAATTTGTGGTTTTCTAAGTCAATATACAGCCAGTAGAGATCCTTTTCTATTTGAGTTTGACATTGCTATACAATTGAGAGCATTTCTAGTGAAACATTGGGGGTGGATATTGCTAGGTTATATTTGTAGGGCATCTCTCACATCAGGTCTACATTTGGCCACCTACATTCAAAACTTTTGTAAAGACTGATGAGAAGAGGGTGTAGAGTCCATATGCCTACCTGCTCATAAATACCCTTGATTCTGTCATAGAACAAGATGAATGTTCTAACTGTGGTCCATCATGTTTTTTCAGTTTCTGTCTTTAGTCCTTTATCTCCAGCTATGTCCTTGTGGTTATCCAGTCACTTCGAAGGTAAGACCTGAATTTGTGGCATTCATTCTATGCCTAGTTTAACCCTGCATCTCACAAAAACCAAACCTAATGATGCTTTAGCTTTAGGAGGAAAGATAGAATAGGGATGCCAATGGCAATGGTGATGGATAAGAAGAAAGACAAGCATGAGGAGGGGGTGGAACAGGAGAGAGATGGCAATGAAGGTGGGGAGAGTGATGGGATTAGAGGTTGTATTAGAGACAGCAGTGGAAACTGAACAAGGTTGAGGATCGAATAAAGATGGGATTGAGGATTAGCTCTTAGTAGGGATTTGGATGGGTCTGGAAATAGAGATGACTCTGGTTGTGGATGATGATAATGGGAAGATAGAATAGATGTGGGGGTTTGGGATGGATGTGGAGATGGGAAATGGATAGGAATGAAAATGGGGGTTGAATGGAAATTGGGATAAAATGGTGATGGGAGCTAAAATGGGTGGAAGCAATGAAGATTTTGTAAAAATGAGTATTGGTTGGGGATGAGAGTGGGTATTGTGACTAGGATGGAATTAGATGGATATTGGAAAAGGATGGAGATAGGGAAGGGAACATGATGGACATTGGATTGAGATGGAAATAGAGCTGGTGATAAGACACAGGTGAAGTTAGGGATAGAGATAAGGATTTGGATTAAACTGATGATGATGAGATCCAGATGACAGTGGCCTTAACACATGTACTGTCCTTCTCCAATATCTGCTCCCCTATCCTGTCTGTGTCCTCCACAACTCACAGTTCCCTTCTCAGGGTCACTCTCCAATCTTTAGCACATAGATAGCACTCCCCCTCCTCACTGGGAAATGGAGCACCCCTTCAACTATTGCTCTCCTTGGGCTCCCTGTCCCCTTCGGGGCCATACAATTTGGTCGCCAAAACTTTGGTCCCCTCCACAAACTCACTCATTTTGCAATAATTGCTCCCATAAACTGCTGTTCTGGGAGAAAGTCTTTCCTTCCACACTCACCCGCCCCCCCGCCATTTTCTGAAAGACTATCTCTGAGATGGCACCTTACTTGAACTCTCAGTTTAAAAAAAGTCTTCTGCTTCCCTCTGAGGCCTAGTTAAATGGGAAGCATAATAGAGGGTTTACCTTGGGGCAGATAAGAGAGGTGGCCTGGCCTTGTCTTTGCTTTGTCTCATTATCTTTTTGAATTAGTCCTTCTCTTTCCCTACTTACCTTCTCTTCCCTTACCAAAATGTGGTACATGTGAGGGGTGTGAGGGGTGTGAGTGTGTGTGTATGTGTAAGTGTGTGCGAGTGTGTGTGTATATGTAAGTGTGTGTGAGTGTGTGTGTATGTGTAAGTGTGTATGAGTGTGTTAGTGTATTGCGTATCTGTGTGTATGTGAGTATGAGTGAGTGTGTGTGAGTGTGAGTATATATGAGTGTGTGAGAGTATGAGTGTGTGTGAGTTTGTGTGATTGTATGTATGTGTGTGAGTGTATATGTGAGCGTGTGTGTTAGTGTGTGTATGAGTGTATGTGTGAGTGTGAGTATGTGTGTGAGAGTGTGAGTGTGTTAGTGTATGTGTGTGTGAGTATGTGTGAGAGTGTGTGTGAGTGTATGTATGAGTGTGTGAGAGTATGAGTGTGTGTTAGTGTGTATGTGAGTATGTGGGTGTGAGTGTGTGGATGTATGTATGTATGTATGAGTGTGAGTGTGTGTGTGAGTGTATGTATGAGTGTGTGAGAGTATGAGTGTGTGTTAGTGTGTATGTGAGTATGTGGGTGTGAGTGTATGGATGTATGGATGTATGTGTGAGTGTGAGTGTGTGTGTGAGTGTGAATGTGTGTGAGAGTATGTGAGTGTGTATGTAAGTGCGTGTGTGTGCATATATGTGTGAATGTGTGTGAGAGTATGAGTGTGTATGAGTGTGTATGTGTGTGAGTGTGTTATGAGATTGTGAGTGTGTGTGTGTGTGAGTGTGTGAGTGTGTGTATGTGTATGTGTAGGGATGAGATCAAAAGTTTATTCTCTTTAGTACTATTTGGTCTGGGTGACAGTAGAGCTCCCCTCTCCCCATAGGATCACCAGTTTGGAGCTATTTCCCCACCAGGGCTCCCAGAGAGGGGAGTCTACTACTGCTATCCCTCATCAGCTTGTTATCTTGTCAGATTCTCCCCCTCCACCCACCCCTAACACCATTGCTGGGGCCGCTGCACCTGCTCTCCCAGAGTCTCCTGTGCTAGCAATTAATACACTCTGCCCTGATTAATTAGCAGGGTTAATTATGATTGCTACTGCTCTGGCTTAGGGAAAAGAAGCTGGCACCAAACTGCTGAATCAGGGGTTTACCCCTAGGGGCAGGGAGCCCAAATTGAGATTGTCTGGGGGTTCCTGAGGAAAGGGATGGGCTCCTGCTGGGATGTTGGGGTGTCTCTTCCCTCACCTCTGTACTACTCCCCTTTATTTCTGTAGCTCTGCAGGGCCAGGTAAAGGTGAGGATGATGGGGGCTCAGCCCTGGGTAGCAGAGCTCAGGAGTAAGACCATGGCCCAAGCTAGGCACGAGTAACCCACAGCCTCGAGGTGGCCTTGAGGCTTCAGGTTCCCCACCCATGGTCCAAGCAATGCTTCTGGTTCTTAGCTTCTAGAACCCTTTAGTTCCAAAATCTTGGATCTAGAACAAATCACAGAGCTCTTCTAGTACAACTCTACCTGAGTAGGAAGTTTTCTCTAACATCCTTAACAAGGGGCCATCCATCTTCCTGAACTAAATGGCCTTGGGTTGTGCTAATATCATTGTGACCAGAGCAAGGCAGGTGATGTTCACACTGTCTTCTGCCTAGATTGGACCCTATTTGGAGTATCACACCTAGTTGTGGGTACCATTTGTGGAAGGACTCTGACAGTATAAGGCCAGAACAGAGTGGAATTTCCAGGATGAGAAGGAAACTTGCACCCAACTAAGCCATATTATGAGTGGTTA
Source organism: Gymnobelideus leadbeateri (assembly GCA_011680675.1). Classification (NCBI taxonomy): domain Eukaryota; kingdom Metazoa; phylum Chordata; class Mammalia; order Diprotodontia; family Petauridae; genus Gymnobelideus; species Gymnobelideus leadbeateri. The sequence continues at coordinate 643,615 of WOXC01006048.1, read as the reverse complement.
AAGAAACAAGGAATGGTTCTTATAGAAAGAAGCTGACATAGTTTGGGTTGGGAGATGGGATGGTGATACACAGGATCACAAACACAGGGCTCTGTCTGCAAGGATTCATATGGATAAGACAAAATATTGACCCTTAAATTCCTTGGCCCCAGAGAGCAGGACTAGGAGTGATGAGGAAAAGGATAGTTACAGATTTCAATTTGAATAAGGAAAAAATTCCTAACAATTAGAGTTGTCAGAAATGGAAGGGATGCTTTGTAGGTAGTGAGCTCCTCATTACTGGAGGTCTTTGAATGGAGGTGGGAGACTCCTGCCTCCCTAGGAGAAATGCTGAAAAAGAGAGTCAAGTTCAAGTGTAGATTAGACTGGATGCTGTGAGGTGCCTAAGAGCCTATGATGTAGGCTGACCAGGGTGCTGTAGAGTGGAATTATCCCTTCTCTCATTCTGTACCCATGTCTTTGTTAACATAATCAAAGAGCGGTAGGGAGGCAATTGTGGATAGAGAGCAAATTTCAGGGGCGAAAAGATTCTATCCTCTGACACATGCTAGCTATGTGACCTTGGGAAAGTCACTTGATCTCATAGTATATGGTCCAGCCAGTTGTCTGAGAAAATACATTGTAAAATAGTTACTAATCTCTATTGGTTAAAGGGATTTCCTCATTGGGAACCTCCCTCTAACAATTAAATGAGAGAGAGAGGAGAGGAGAGAAGAGGAGAGGAGAGGAGAGGAGAGGAGAGGAGAGGAGAGGAGAGGAGAGGAGAGGAGGAGAGGAGAGGAGGAGAGGGGAGAGGAGAGGAGGAGAGAGAGGAGAGGAGAGGAGAGGGGAAGAGGAGGGGAGGAGAGGGGAAGGGGAGGAGGAGGAGGAGAGGAGAGGGGAGAGGAGAGGAGGGAGAGGAGAGAAGAGGAGAGGAGGAGAGAGGAGAGGAGAGGAGAGGAGAGGAGAGGGGAGGAGAGGGAGGAGAGGGGAGGAGAGGAGAGGGGAGGGGAGGGGAGGGGAGGAGAGGGGAGGGGAGGAGAGGAGAGGAGAGGGGAGGAGAGGAGGGAGGGAGGGGAGGGGGAGGGAGGGAGGAGAGAGGAGAGAGAGGGAAGGGAGAGAGGGGAGGAGGAGGGGAGAAGAGGGAAGGAGGAGGGAAGAGAGAAAGGAGAGGAGAAAGAGGAAGGAGAGAGGAGAAGAAGGAGGAGGAGGAGGAGAAGAAGAAGAAGAAGAAGAAGAAGAAGAAGAAGAAGAAGAAGAAGAAGAAGAAGAAGAAGAAGAAGAAGAAGAAGAAGAAGAAGAAGAAGAAGAAGAAGAAGAGGAGGAGGAGGAGGAGGAGGAGGAGGAGGAGGAGGAGGAGGAGGAGGAGGAGGAGGAGGAGTAGGAGGAGGAGGAAGAGAGAGAGAACAATATAGAGAAAGACAAAGGGAGATCACAAGTTAGCAGGGCATGGTGTATAGAGGACCAGCCTCAGAATCAGGATGGTCTGGGTTCTAGTCTTCACTGTGAAACATACTAAGTAAACCTGAGACACTCATTTAACTCTCAGTAGCTCAGGCAGCCCTCTGAGATGCTATGCTGTAGCACACCTGACAACAGGCAGTGGTGGAGGGATTCCTTCCCTGAGGAGTTCCCATTGCCCATATCATAGATCTGGCTCCAAACACACCTTCTTATCTCCTTTCCAGCTTCCTCTCCCACTTCCCAGATCAGGAGGCCATCCCCTCCGTCTTTGAAAAGGGCAGCCTGGAGGGGGTGGTGGGCAGGAAATGCTTCCTTTAGGCTCCCTCAGTCAACAGCCTGGGTCTTTCTTGCCTCAGACATTGCCCACTTGTCCTGGCCCACCAGGACTGACACCAAAAAGAGGTAAATGTCCATATTTTTTCTGACTCTCTCCTCCTATACCCTTATCCAGTCCAAACCTATTCACCTGTATTCACCCTCCACCATTTCAATAATAGAACCTCAGAATCAGAACCAGTCAATAAGCATGTATTACATGCCTACTGCATGCTAGGCACTGGTACTATAAAGACAAACAAAAAGAAACAATCCTAATTATAAGCAGGATGGCACAGTCAGAAAAGGCCCAGATTTGGAACCAGAGGACCTGGGAACAACTCTGAACCCTGCTACTTTTGGTGTTTCACCTCTGGGCCTCAGTGTCCTGGGATTGAACTCTTCAAATTACCTTCCAGTTTTAAATCCAATGAACTTATCAGTGTCAATTCAGCCCATAGCTGAGCGGGTATGCCTTCTACAGGCTCTCAACAAGTGATCCGTCAATCTCTGCTTGAAGACCTCCCAAGGCAGAACCCTTTTGTACCCAACCCATAAGCTCCTAGATTTGGAGCTGGAAGGGCCATCAGAAATCTTCTAGTTCAATCTGCTCATTTTGTAGATAAAAGAAACTAAGCCCCTGAATGTTTAAGTGGCTTACCCAAGCTCATCCAGTTAGTAAGTGGCAGAGCAATCCAGGTCCTTTGATGCTGGGCAGCTAAGTGAGGCAGTGGATAGAATGTCAGACTTGGAGTCAGGAAGACCATTTTCATGAGTTCATTATCCGGCCTCAGACAAGTCACTTAACCCTCTTTGCCTCAGTTTCCTCATCTGTAAAAATGAGCTGGAGAAGGGAATAGCAAATCATTCCAGTATGTTTGCCAAGAAAACCCCAAATGGGATCATGAAGAGTTAGACATGACTGAAATGACTGAACAACAGTAACATCAACCTTTGAGGTTAAAACCATCACAGCATGCTGCCCCCCCTGAAAGAGCAACCGCCCAGGGAACTTCCCTCCACACCTGGGGGATGTCCCAGTGACCAGTGAATGAAGCCACCAAACTCAGTGTGCGTGCCTCATCTTCAACACCAGACCATCCATTATCCTGTGCACAGAAACATGATCCATTATCACCACCTTATCCTAGCAAAATGTATCATCACCTGCACTCCCTACACTTCCCAGATCAATCCACTTTTTAAATGTAGTAATATAGAAGGGGATTAGGTACTAGAAAACTCATTATGAAAATGGCGTACTCAAATTCTTTAAAGGTGATATTTCATAAAATATACTAGGCCAGCCTCGTGGCTCAATCATTCTTTTTAATAGCTCCGTAGCAGCCAGAAAATAAAGTATTCATGAAGATTGAAGAAGATGATCCTATGAACTTCAATTTAATTGGTGCAAATTAAAACGATCCATCTTTCGGTGCTGTCCGTCTACCTCCAATCATCCCCACACGGCACGTCCAGCACCCTGATTACAATTATCTTTTAATAGGAAAACTTGTCAGTTTTTGTGTGATTTACATAAGCCTGGGCAAACTTACTGGTATCATTTAGGGCTTCAATGTGTGATTTCTTCTTCCCAGCTTACTTGCTCTATTTGTTCTTTTCTCTGCTCCCTTGGGAAGGGCTGAGAGGTGTAGGGGAGGAGGAGGAGGGGTGGCAAAGATGGGCGCCACCTCTGAGAGAGCTTCGGTCACCCCACTGAGTGATCCATCCACCAGACACCAACTTCCTCTAGTCTCCTTCATCATTTTCCCTGTGATCCAATTGAGAGCTCTGGGACCTGAGGTCAGGACATTCTGAAACTGACCTTCGCCCCTCCACCCACTGCTATTCCCCATAGTACAGGATGACTTCTGTCCGACCATATGCTCCCACTAGAACTTCCCTTTGATGCTCTAGCGGTGACCTCTACTCTCTTTATGCCCACCTCAGAATGAAACCAACTCTGGAGTCAGAAAACTTGACTTCAGGGGCGGCTAGGTGGCGCAGGGAGTAAGAGCACCGGCCTCGGAGTTGGGATGACCCGAGACTGAATCCAGCCTCAGAAAATGAGCACCCACACATAAATAATGACTAGCCGTGTAACCTTGAGCAAGTTACTTAACCCCAATTGCTCTAAAAAAAAAGAATAAAAAAAAAAAGAAAACTTGACTTCAAATCCCACCCCTGATACTTATGACCTCTATGACTTGGGTAAGTCGCCTAAATTCTCCAGGCCTTAGTTTCTTCATCTGAAAAAGGAGACAAATGAACTACATGGCCTCTATGATTCTTTCCAGCTCTAGTCCTGTGATCCTAAGATCTGACCTCCTAAAAATGCCCATAAACTCCCTCCCATGACACAACCTTTAGCTTTCGTTGTTAAGCAGAGGGATCCAGTAAACTTAGGTTGCTTCCTGGTTACTGGACAAGAAGCTTTGAACCTCCCAGACCCTGACATCCTCCAATTTAAAGGAGGATAGAAGCTGAATCAGAGACCCAGATAATGTTCTTAGGACCCTTGAGTGAAGACAGAGATGAGACTTTATGACCTGTGCCCCATACCCCTTCTAGTCAAAGTCCCTGAAGAAGTCACTTGTCTGAAGCCATCTTTCCCAAGCTAGGTCCCTATCCTGAAGGATCTGGGGGATGGAAGGGAAGCTGTCACTGTAGGCATCAGGCCCAGAACCTTTGGCCTAGTAGAGAGCTCCCCTGTGGTTTGAGGAACATAGGATTTAAAATGGCAAAGGGCTTCAAAGATTATCTGACTAAACTCCCTTATTTTAAAGATGATGAAACTGAGAAGAAAAGGGAGTTGGGTGGGCATGCCTAAGAAAATGGAGCCAATGGGAGTGAGGAACCTTAACACAGATACCATCTTGATTTAGTTATCTTATATAGCCACTTCTCACAGTCATCACCCACTGGAGAAGGCAAGTGAGAGGACTGAACATCATGCCATCCAAAGTATTCTTTAAAGGGATGCTTAACTTACAGGAGAGAATGATTAGGGGTAAGGGTAGGTAATGATCACTGAAGTGTTGGTATAGGGAAGGGAGATTAGATTTGTCTTACTTTGCCCCAGAATGCAAAGCTTATAGGGAACACTAAGTTGAAGAAGCAGAGTCCTCCCAAAGTAAAATGAGCTGTCTCAGGAGGTAGTGAGCTCTCTGTCACTGCAGTTCTTAGAGTGGAAATCCACTAGTCAAGATATTACAGAGAGAATTCCCATTTGGGTACAGATTGAACTAATTGGTCTCTTGGGTCCATTCTGACTCAGATTCTACAATAATAGGATTTTAGGCTTGGGCCATGTCCTTGGGGAAGTTGAATTGAACTGCAGTTTTGGTCAGGCCCTGGAGTGATCTCTCAAAAGTGTACAATAAATACTGACTGATTAGTTGATTGATTAAAGCCCACTTCTGTATGTGCTTTCCCATCCTCTACAGGGAAAGGGGGTTACCATGGGGACAATGTAATATGGGCAATGGGGCATCTTCACGTCCCCTTTGAAGGGCAAACCTCTCTCCTTTCTTTCTTTCTTTCTTTCTTTCTTTCTTTCTTTCTTTCTTCCTTCCTTCCTTCCTTTCTTTTTCTTTCTTTCTTTCTTTCTTTCTTTCTTTCTTTCTTTCTTTCTTTCTTTCTTTCTTCCTTCCTTCCTTCTTCCTTCCCTCCTTCCTCTCTTTCTTTCTTTCTTTCTTTCTACGGTATTTGGGAGGAGGTCTTTGCTGAACAGGCTCAGATGAGTCTCCCAGCCTCCCCCCCAAAAGCCCTGATATTATTAAGCTCATTTTCATGCAGGAATATTAAGCAGGAGACATCAAGTCTGGGCAGGCAGGCGAAGAGGCATGAAGGTGTCTCACCATAAAGAGGGGAAAGAAGAAATGGGGGAAGAAGAGAAAAAAAGAAGAGAGTAAAAAGAGAGCAAGGAAGAATGCCATAAGAAACCTAAAAATGGTAGAAGCATGAGCTGTTCCCATTTCTATATCAGTGCCAAACTTTCAGAGTCCTTTTATCACAATATATCTATAAGGGAGGTGGAGGAATTATTGTCATCTCCATTTTGCAGATGATGAAACTGAGTCTCAGAAAAAGGCTTGGTCTGCCCAAGGCCACACAAGTAGCAAGCATCATAAGTGGTATTTGTACCCACATACCCAGAGCCCAGGTACTTCCAGTGAGAGATCACTTGACAGGAGTCAGAGAAGGCTTCATGAAGGAAGTAGCCCAGGAATGGTCCTTCAATAGAGAAATAAATCTCAGAGGGAGGAATTAATAGCTGTGGAATCCCTCCTAGGCATGACACTGTCTGGAGTGATTCTGAAATCAGTGAAGTCAGGAAGAGAGAGAGGGACCAAGAGGAAGCTCAGTTGTTTTTCATCAGTGTCTGACTCTTCATGACCACATTTGGGGTTCTCTTGGCAAAGATACAGAGTGGTTTGTGACTTCCTTCTCTACCTTGTTTTGCAGATGAGGAAACTGAGGCAAACAGGGTTAAGGAACTTGCCCAGAGTCACACGGCCAGGAAGTATCTGAAGCCAGATTGGAACTCTATCCACTCTGACTCCAGCCCTGGAACTCTATCCACTCTACCACCTAGCTGTCCCTGAGAGGAGGCTAAGAAAGTAAAATCTGTCTAGAATGTAGACTACTCAGAGACACATCAAGAGATAAGGCTGGAAGTTAGATTATAACTAGATTGTGGGAGGCCTTGAATGCCAAGCTAAGAAGTTCATCTTTTATTTGGCAGGCAATGGGGAGCCAAGGATGATATCTGAGTGAAAAAATGATGTGATTAGAGTTGTGGGGCAGGAAGATTGCAACATGGATTGCAGAAAGAGAGAGCAGTTAGAGCGTTCTTATAATAACTTGGGAGAAGGGCAATGAGTGCCTAAGCTAGGGTGGTTGCATATTCATCTCCCTCCTCCTCTACAGGCAAGGCCTTTTTGCAGCAAACACCACCCGTCATCATGACCCAAATAAACTCTAGTCTATTTGATCTATCAGATGAATACATAGTGCTGACCTCTCATCAATTCTTGCTGACACCTTGGCTTGTGCTTGCATGCGAAAACACACACAGAGACACACGTGGGCGCACACTCACACACACATACACACACACATGTCCTTGCAATTCTGCATTACTAAGCTAGGGTGACTGAGGGTCATAGCAACTTGGATTTCAAACTAGAAAGGACTTTAAAGATCATCTAATTTGAAACCTTCATCCTATGGATGAGGGAGTAGGGATCCTGAGAAGGAATTGACTTGCCTTAGGTCATGAAGGTAATAAAGAGCAGCCTAGAATCACACCCAGGTCCTTGGACTCTAAAGTTGTTATGCACTCAGTATGCTTCCATGCAGTATGAGGATGGCTTTGTAGGGGTAACACCTATGTGAGGGTGGCTGGCATAAGCACATGCACAGGGTACCCTGACACCCCTGTTCCTGTCCTATTAGTCTACTGATGCAGCCCCTCCCCCTCCATACCTGTCTCTGTCCTTGGGCAGCCAGCTAATCACAAGCTGCCAGAGAAAGGTGACCTATTAGTGTGATGGATTTGGTGAGGAAAACAGATGGGATGGAGTCTGGGCTCGATCTCTCTCTCTCTCTCTCTCTCTCTCTCTCTCTCTCTCTCTCTCTCTCTCTCCCTCTTTCTCTCTCTCTCTCTCTCTCTCTCTCTCTCTCTCTCTCTCCCTCCCTCTCTCTCTCTGTCTCTCTCTTTCTCTGTCTCTGTCTGTCTGTCTGTCTATCTTTCTCTCCCTCTCTTTCTCTCTCTCTGTCTCTCTCTCTTTCTCTCCTTACTACACCTTGGCCTTGGGTTCTGTCCTATCAATATCCACCTAGGGTCTCATTAAGAGGCCATCCACAGCTTCCCCCCAAGGGTTCCTGCTGCTTTACCCCCTATTCCTTGGAATCATGGGAGAGGGGGGTCCCAACCCAGCCAGCCAGTCTAGAAATAACTCTTCCAAAAGTTACTTTTGTATTAGGTTTTATAATGATGACATAAAATTAATATTTTGCATTTTAGAGAGGAATTAGCTATTTTAAAAAATTCCTCAGAGACCTCTAAAGGCCTTCTCAATTTAAAGATCTGATGATTCTGTTGGGTAGAACAAGGACCAATAGGTGGAAGTTACTGGAGACAGATTTTAGCACAATACAAGGAAGGACTCTCCTATATTTAGAGCTGTCTTTTGAGGTAGATAATTACTGTTCACTTGGGGTATCTGAGTGGACACTGGATAACTATTTGGAGGAGGAGTTATAAATTTGATTCACCCAGACTTAAAACAAACTTTAAAGTCCAGGCTCTTTCAAAGAAACCAAAGCACTTGATTTTCTAAAAACATCTAAGAAATCCAGGATTATGAAAGTCCAATACTGCTGAATTGAGCAGAATCATGCAGGCAGAGTTACATGCTCAGTGCTGGAGGAGACATTAAATCAGACTCAGTGTCTGCCTTCAAGAAGCCCACAGTCTAGTAGAAGAATAAGACATTCCATTTAGTCCACCAAATACTTCATAAGCCCTAGTGTGTGTGGAACTACTGTGCTCCCTGGGTGAGAAACGCAAGTCTTCAGTACTTCTCAAACTGGCTCGCAACCCCATCACAACCCAGTTTAAGAAGCGCTGATGGGGTCATGAATGGAAAAAGTTTAAGAAGTCTTGAACTAGATAAGACATGGTCTCTCTCCTTAAGGAGCTCACAGCCTGGCATACATCCTAGAGATGTCTCATACATCATACTGCACAATGAACATATTAGCATGGCAGAGAAAAAGTACTGGACAAGATATGAGAGGGAAGGTCAATATTAATCCAAGATCTTGCTTTAAAGTTATAATTATTACCAATTCTGAGCCAACATTTCTTTTTGAACATTTAACAATTCAAGTCAAGCAACATTAAGAGCCTACTATGTGAAAGGCACTGTGTTGGGCATAAAGGGATGCAGAAAGAAAATCCAAACAACCCCTGACATCAAAGAGTTTATATATAGCCAAAAGGAGATAATGTGTACAGTTAAGTATAAACAAGGTGGTTCTAGCAACAGTTGGGGGATAGGAAAAGCCTCATGAAGGAGGTGACTCTGGGCCTGAGCCTTGAAAGAAGCTAGGGATTCCAAATGCAAGAAGTGAGGAGGAAATGAGCACCTTCTGGTGTTGGGGACAACCTGTGCAAAGGTACAGAGACAGCTCAGATTCAAGGAAGAGCTAGTTGGCACAGTTGGATGGAATGTGGAGTTCTTAAGTGGAACAATAGACAATAAATTTGGAAAGCTAAGTGGAAGCCAGACTGTGAAGGGGCTTCAATACCAACCTGGTGCCTTTGTATTTTATCCTTTTCACTGTAAGTGCAGGGTTCCAGGAGCCCCAGGTTGCCTACCACCAATTGGGCAAGAAATCTTTAGTTCCTAGGAGACTGACCACTACCCAGTCACCATATGTTATGTAGTGGATAGATGACTGGTCTTGGAGTCAAGAAAACCTAAACTCAAATCTAACCTTAAACACATCCTAGCTGTGTGAACCTGGAAAATTACTTAACCAGTACCTTCCTCAATTTCCTTATCTGTGAAAAGGGAATAGTAATAGCACCGATTATCTCCCAAGGTTGTTGTAAGGATGAGACTAAAAAATAAACAAACAAGTAAATAAACAAATTAATTAATGGATAAATAGGTGAATGAATTAGTGCATTAAATGACAAATTAAACAATAAAAATAAATAATCAAATGAATAAAGTGAATAAATCTTAAAACACTATATATATTATATAAATATTTATATATTGACAAATGAATAAAGTACTTTACAAACCTGAAAACACCATATATAAATATATGCATTATATATATTACATTTATATGTAATACATAAATATAGAAACACTATATAAATGCTAGCTCTCATTTATCTTAGAAGCAATAAGGAGCCACCAAATCTTTTTGAGTAGGAGAGTGACGTGTTACTTAGTATTTAGGTGAGACGTATTATTTAGTATTACTTGTTTGATAGCTATGTGGAGGATGAATACATAAGAAGAGAGACTAGAAGAAGGGGGACAGATAAGAAAGCCATTATGAATATAATTTAAAAATGATGAGGGCCAAAGGCAGGGGAGTAGTCATGTGAGTAGAAAGGAGGAGATATATTTAAGCAAAGTTGGGAGATGTAAAAATGGCAAAATTTTGGCAACTGATTAGACATGTACACATAGAGAAATGTGGTCAGGCTATATAGAAGTCAAACAATGAATGGAGCCTGTAGTTATAGCCAAGAGACCAGAGTTCAAGTCCTAATTCTGTCATTGGCTCCTTGTGTGACTGTGGGCAAGTAATTTTTGTCTCTCTGGGCCCCAGAGTCTTCATTTGTAAAAGAAAGGAATTGTTCTAGATGATCTCTAACACTTCTTCAAGGCATCTACTAGGTCATAAAGATCTCTGAGGCTAGGGAAGGTCTCATTTTCATCTTTCTTTATTCAAGCAGAAGGCCTTGCATTCATTAGGTGCTAAATAGAATAGCATAGGTCTATAAGTTCTAACGTATACCCAGTGCCCTTGGGTATATTTCATGTGTTTGCATGTAAATCTGTCTATAAGTGTGTTGATAAACACAGGCACACTACAGGGATGAAAGACTTTGAATTAGAAAAGGTCCTCATAGGTCATCCAATAAAATCCTCTCATCTAATGATTAAAGAAAGATTAAATCATGTGCCCAATGTCACATGTATAGAAAATGGAAGAGTCAGGATTCAAACCCAAATCCTTTGATTCTAAATCCAAATTATACACTGCCTTCCCTGCATACATTTCAGAAAATCAGAAATTCAGGAAATCTTTTACCTTTGTTGTTAAAAAGAGAAAAATAAGAGAAGAGGATGGAAAAGGAAGGATCAAAAGAGGAGGAAAGAGAAGAGATAGAAGGATGGAGAGAAATGAGGATAGAAGACAAGAAGGAAGAGCAGAGAAGAGGGCAAGAGAAGCTAGAGAAGGAGGCAAGATAGGTGGGGACAGAAGAGAGAAAGAAAGTTGAGGGAAAAGGGAAAGAAGGACACTTAATTTTTACTTTCTCAAATCTATTTTTCTAGTTAGCCCTTCTATAAAATGAGGACATTGGGGACTAAGCAGAGGATTGAGTATGGAGCCAAGGAAAAAGAAGATACAAAGAGGGGAGGTTGGGAAGAAACCTAAACCTAAATCCAGAATTACTTGGTGGTAGGTTCCTATAAAATTTGAGCTGAGACAGGAGCTGAAGAGTGAGGTGGAATGGGGTGGGAAAAGGGGGTTCAACAGGAACCTTGGAGGTTCAACATCTCAACCTTGGAGGCTAGAGCACCTCAGAAAGTTCCAGATGGCCCCAGAGAATAGTAGATGGGGAGTCTATAATAATTTGCCTCTCCCTTCTCTAGGGTCAGTCAGACTGAGGTTTCCTCTGTTGCTCTGTCCCCCTCTGCAAATCATTTACACAAGTATTAGTCAGACTCTGGGAAGCACAGGGTCCAAGTCTGGTCTGTGCTAGAAATGGCTTGACTGAATTATTAACAATGTCTGTAGAGTCCAGCTAAAACACAAGGGAATGGTGGTCAACCCTCTGCCCAAGAATGTGTTGGTAAATGTTTAATGACTGGCTCTCTGAGGGGAAAAAATGTATATGCAACACACTTTTAATATTAATCTGCAATATTAACATTTTTCATAACTCTTAAGTATAGATAATCAATATAACTATAATTCAAGTCCTTTTTATAGCATTTGCCAATTTCTAAGGAGTAAATGCTCATTTTCAAAATAAAATTAACAAAATTATTAACAAAATTTAACAATCAGACATAGTTGGCTCCAGCACACTGACCTCTACAATGCTGAGCTCTTTATCTGTGGTATCCTGTTTACAGGAACCTTCTGTACAGTCAGCCACTCCCAGCTTACAGAGACTTCTGTTCATGGTTTTGTTTCTTCTCTGATTCTCTGGCTCTGTCCTTTCCCCACCATAAGCCCTCTGTCCATGGTGCTGCCTATTCCCTCACAAAGTTTTCAATCTGCATTATAAAGTCTTCCCCCTCCCCGCCCCGCCCCCGCCCCCCAAAGCTGGCTCACTTGTCTCTATCACAGGTCCTACAAGACTGTTGTGGTCTCCTGTACTTGTTCTCTCCTACCACCACCCCACTCCTCTATAAAATACCCTCCTCATTTCCTCCCCCATGAACTCAGGACTCTTAGCCTGGGGCAGGGGGTAGGGGGAGCTCTTAACTGTTTTACTCTTTGTATTAAGAACTTTAGCAGTTGTTCTAGTCTGGCCTCCCCTATGAGAACTGTACTTACAGGCTATCAGACCTGAAAGATACCTTAGAAACCATCTAACCAACTCCATAATTTTGTAGGTAAAGAAGCCAAGGACCAGAGAGATCAAGAAAGTTTCCAAATTCCACAAAGGAAATTAATGACAGGACCAAGAGTTGAACGCAGTCTTCCCTAGTTCTACATTAGTGATCTCTCCATAGTGTTATGTTGTCTTCCTAACAAGGTCAAGCAAAATAAAAATAAATAAATAAATAAATAACCCCCAAAACCCCCAAAACCTCACTTTCTCTTGCAATCAGGAGATCTGCGTTAAATCCTAGTTTTACTGTGTGAATCTGGACAAGTCACTTTCCCTCTCTGAGTTGCTATTTTTTTGTAAAATAAGGATAATAACCCCTGTGCTGTCTACCTCACAGTAAGGGATTCTGTAAACCTTAGAAGTCCTATAAAATATTAGTTATTATTTCTGAAATGCTCTTCACCTGAGTAGGTATTTAGAAATAGAATCAGTCTGCATTAGAGGAAGTCCTGTCCTTGTGTATTCAAGGAAGGTGGTGGAGGGGGGGGAGATGGAGAAGGCAATATAATAACATTCTTTTTTGGGAAAAAAAAATGTACCTGCAAGGAGATCATTCACAAGCCCTTTTACTTATCTCATTCTGATGCCTTACAGCTTGACAGTCAGAAAGTTTGTGTGTGTGATTAGATCCCTTCATGCTATAAATAGAACCCAAGAACACTATATTTGGAGTCAGAAGACTTAGATTCAAATCCCTGTTCTTCTTCTATATGGTGTCCTTGGCAAGTCATTTAACTTTTAGGGGCCTCAGTTCTCTCATCTGTAAAATAAGGGTAGAGCATGTTTAATAATCTTGGAGTTTTCTTCTAGCTCTAGATCCCATGAAGTAGTGACATCTGTTGTTACCCAGTTAATCAACGTCAGGTTTGGAATTTGAGACCAGATCTCCTAACTCCAAGTCCAATGTTCTTTCTACTACCCCATACTTTAAGATTTATGAGTCACTTAAATTTTCTAAGTTTCAGTTTTCTTTATTTGTGATGAGCAAGTTGGACAAAGGTCTCCTCTGGCTCTAATTTTCTATTTAAAAAAAGTGAATTCATCCAGCTCTCAGTGGAGGAAAACACTCAAATCTCTTCCAACATTCCCTTGGAAACTAGAAGACTATTGCTCAAACCTCATTTCCCAGAATTCCCTTCTCCTAATAGCAGTGTCTCTTGTCCTTCTGCCCTGGAGATCACTTTCCTATCCCAATTGGCCATTGTCAAAGTCAATACTGATGGCTCATAGCCAAGATCATCCGAGGCCAGACTAACCTTTTGCATTCTTCCTTGCTTAACAAAAGGTGGGGAGTTTAGGTGTGAGGATTAAGGGGAAGCCCCTAAATCTAGAGGACCAACAGTTCTCTCAGTCCCAGGCAGACTTTCCATTGTTCCTTTCAATTTATTATCAGCTAAAGATTTCACTTGAGCTGCCAAGAAATGATATTCACAAATAAGTATGTAAATCCTTTGTAAATTTATGCTAATTACTTATTTTAATTATAATGTAAATAAGTAATTACTGAATAATTTTAAAGTATTTACATGGGGGTGTGTGATTTAGACACTAACTTGTTATAAGATATAAAAACTATAAATTATACAGTAATTATGCCCCAATTTACATGCTAAGACCAAACACAATTACATGCACAAGCAAAATATAAATAATCAGGTAATTCTCTAGTAGTTACTGTGTAATAACATGTTTGTTTTTCCCTGGTTAGTAGAATAGCCTCCTACATTGGTGTGCTATGTGAAATCTTAGCAAGTGAGAAGTCAGAAATTTTCAAACAAAACCAAAGGAAGAAAGAAACAATAAAATAAGAAAAACAAATGAAGTCTATTACCTGATAGGATGAGTCATATATCACAGGATATAGACTGTTGGAGACATGAGAAGAACATAGAATGTTAAAACAAAGAACAAAGAATATTAACAGAATGTTGGATATAAAATCTCTTAACAATGTTTGAACAAAGAACACAAAATTATAAAAATAGACAGGATCATAGAGACAGCCTAGACCTGTGCCCTCATTTTACAGGTGAGGAAACTGAGGGCAAGAGAGATAAAGTGACTTGCCAAAAGTCACACAGAGGGTTAGTGGCAGAGCCAGAACCCATGCTTCCTGACTCCTGGTTCAGGGCTCTCTGGATAGGTATATTGAGTGTGATGGATGTGACAGGTGTATAGTTTTCTCAAGTGTATTGGTGTGACTGGTGTCACAGGTGTATTAGTGTGACTGGTGAATTGGGTGTGATGGTGTGACAGTTTCTTGGGTGTGATAGTGTGATGACTGTGACAGGTGTATTCAATCTGACTAGGATGGGTGTGACAGCAGCTAGTGTAGCAGGTGTACAGAATGCCACTGGAAAAGGTGGGACAGTATGATGGGTGTGACAGAATCTCCCCAGTCCAAGACTTTTTTTTTTCTCTTGGTTCCCTGAAAAGGCTACATTCTCTCTTACTCCCTTGGGTGCTCTAACAGTCTCACTTCCTTCTAGCTTGGTTATTCTTCTGGACTATTCTTCTGGACCCCCCCCCCCCCGCTCTTTTTCTAACAATCCTTCTGGCTCTCTCCTTCCAGCTCCTAGCACTCAGTTCCTATCCCTTTCCCCCATCTCCTTCTCTGTTTAAAGACAGTTATGTAGTCCATCTCAGATAGACAAAGGTGGATCCATTCCCCTTGGTTCTCGTTATCACATTTAGCCATTGAGCCATCAATATATATACATGCAATGGGTGCATTTAACAATAAATTTTAGATGCTTGGATGAGCTGATCATTTCTTCCTTAATGGGATCCTGGATTTCCAGGGACAAGCACCAATCACTCACTGACCTTCAAGAAAGTAGCAGGTTAAAAAAAGTCGCAGTCCAGAGAAAATTATAGGATTTATAGGTTGGAGTCTATAAATAGGACCCACTTCAGATCCTTCTCTCTTTGTAGGCAGTAAGCCTTCAATTTGGGAAACTACCACCAGGTCAATGTGTGGTACTTTGTTGTGTTATCAATTTTTCCCCAAGACTTTAATTTTAAAAAAAAGCTGTATTGAATTCTACTTGTCAATGATCATCAATTGTATATATATTTAAAGAATACAGTTTAAAGTGAAGTATATAATACCTCATCCACTTTCACACCAACCCTATACTTCAAGCTATTTTACTCAATTTTCCCCTTGTAAAATGAGGGTGGAAACCGTTACTAAACCACAGAATCTTAGATTTGGAATGAACTTCAGAGACCAGTTAGTCCAAAGTGTAGACAGAGGTTTCCAAATTTGTTTAGCCTGTTGCCCTCTTTAAAAATTTACTCAGTGGCCCCCTGGAAATACTTTTTTTAATCCTTTAATGGTTTTTTTTTTATTTTTGTCATTTCAAAAAAATATAAATTTTTCTAAATGGCACATCTTAAATTTAATAATTTCTTGCAAATCTGTGGTATTTTGCTGCATTGAAATTTTGATGATGCTGTATTTCATCATGTAATCACATGGCATTTTGTAAACAAGTCATTACACACACACATATTCCTGCCGATGCATTCCAGACTAGACAATGTGTGACACACTTGCCTGCCAACACTCGCTTGTTAAGACCTATCAGCAGACTCAACCACTGATGGGTTATAACTTGAATTTTGTGTGTTTATTTGGAAAATAAAGTAATCACTATGACTTTAACTCTATTATGCACCAGATGAAACATGTACAAATGGCTTTCAAATTTTTCTTCTCTTTTTCCTTGGGCTTCTACCACCCCCTTATTTTTATTCAAAGCTCTCCAGTTGTACTAGAGGCTACAACTGCCTCCTCTGGATTATTCCAGTGCCCTCAGGAGGTAGTATTGCCCACTTTAAGAACGTATGGCTCTGAACAAAAATCTCCATGTTACTTAAATATTTCCAGTGACAAGGAATATTCTTTCTCCTGAGTCAGCCCATTCTGTGGTTGAATGTTGTTAGGCAACTTTTGCCTTATATTGAGGTGGGGTCTTTCCCCCATTCTCTTTGTCTTCCACACATTTCTCCTATGGATGGTCTATGGGATGCTTAAGATAAATAGAATTCTTAGTTCATATGACAATTCTTCAAATGCCAGAAGACACCTATCATCACACACACATATGCATGCACCTGTACACACTTCTCTTCTCCAAGCTAAACATTCTTGGTCCCTTCAATTTCCCCTTGCATTGCATGGTTTCCAATTTCCTCCCTTCTTTTAATTTCCCTCCTCTAGAGTCTAATTTACCTATGTCTTTCTTATGCTATGACATCCACAAGTGAACACACAGCATTCCAAATGAAGTCTGACCAGGGCAAAGAACAATGGAACTGTCCCCTCCCTCATGCTGAACACTATAGCCTTCTTTTAATGCACAATGAAATACACTCATTTTTTGGCTGCCATGTCACACAATGGACTCAAATTGATGTCATGGTCATTAAACTTCCTCTGGAGTTCTCTAAGGTCCTGTCTATAATATTCTATGTCCTAAAAATCCAGTTTACTTCGGTCCCTTCAAGCTCTAACATTCTAAGCTATGAGTCCTTCCAATGCTAACATTCTATAATACTTTGCTTCTAAGGTGATCAAAGAAGGAATTATTTACACTACTATGGTTTAAGGGATTAACTTTGCTTCTCAAACCCCAACCTCCTCAAAACCAAATTTCTGGAAGAAAATCTAAAAGGTTCTTCTCAAAAATGAGGTGGGAGAGGGCCCATGTTATAACTGGCAACAACAACAAATTACTCATCACTATAAGGTAAATGAAAAAGCTGGGCAAATTGGTGCTAATGTGCTAGGAGTTTAAATGGTTTATCTATCACCTCAAATTCTACTGGGCCAGGTCTGCTGGTAATATCCTTTTATTGATCAGCATGTTTTCCCTTGGTTGTACTCCTGTAGTGAAGGACACTAGCTGGCTTGGGAAGCTTTCAGACAGAATCCCTCCAGGTTTAAATATCACTGGGTGGAGCTGGTATCCCCAGCCTAGAGAAAGGGACCTCATCAGCTCTTGAGTGTGTGCACACACCAGGTCCCTCCTCAGTCTCTCCTGGGATTTGCTCTTCTACCCTTTCACTATACTTTCCAGAGTTCCCCTACCCCTCCCTCCTTTAATCCTACTCAGCATCCCTCCCTCAGTCCCAGCTACTACTTTCCTTTAGGAATGGGTTTCATCTACCCCCAGTAAAAAATCCTTTGGACAATTTAGAGTCAGGGAGATGGATAAATCCATATATGGATTTTGTATTCAAGATGTGGGTCTTCTTTATTCTGCTGCTATGTGTAGACACTGTAGTGCTAAAGCCTGTCATTAATTAGGCATGTTTATTACCAGGGATTTAACAGAATTAGGATAGGGGTGGTAAGGTCTCTGGCCATTAAATGACCGAAGTTTAAGAGCATCCATCCTCTTTTCAGGTTATAAGATCAGGAAATTACACTGAATTATAGATCTCAGAGCTAGAAGAGCCTTCAGAGGACAGTGAGGCAGTGTACCTTCCCAGCCAGGGCAAGAATCCCTACTACAGAATTCCTCATTGCAACCCTTCTGAGTGGGCCCCATATACATTTCTGTCACATAAGCTGTAATGGCTGCTAGGCAATCCCTTACCAATTCACTATCACACTCTCTACAGTGGCTCTTCCTTTTCATCCCTCCTTAAATCTCCCACAATTCCCTCTGTCTCTGCCTCCTCATCTAAAAACCTTGTCATATTTTACCAAAAAAAAAAAATAGATTGAGGTGATATGCCAGGAGCTCCTTCTTCCTCACCTCACATCACTCAGTTGCTTTCTGCCACTATGTGGGTCATAAAAAATGTAAGAGGAATAAATTTAGAAACATCTTCACTCCAAATGTTCATGTTGACTATTTGTGCCCAACATGTGGTAGAGCATTCCAAACTCATATTGGTCTGACCAGCCACAGTCAGACATGCTGTACCTTAATTCCAACATAGTGACATTATTTTGATCCTCTTCAAGAATGAAGGCCATGATAAAAATCTCCTTACTCTTTACCAAGGCTAACACCTCTACTTGTTCAAGCAATGTCATTCTGTTCCATCTCCTCTGAAAACTTGCCCCCTCTGTCATCCCCAGTCTTTCATTTATTTTCAGTCTATTGGCTCATTTCATAATCCTACAAACACACCCATATCACCCCTATCCTTAAAAAAACTTCACTTAATCCTTCATCCCTACTATTGTCCTATATATCTTCTGCCCTTCGTGGACAAACTTCTTGAAAAGTCTGTGTCTATAATAGGTTCCTCAATTTTCTCTCCTCTCACTCACTTCTTAAACCCTTATAATCTGGCTTCCAACCTCATCCTTCCACACAAACTGCTTTCTCCAGAGTTACCAAAGATCTTCTAATTGACAAATCCATTAGCCTTTTATTCAAACCTTACTCTGACTGACTAGTTATCCATTTTCCACATAAAAACCTCCAATGATGAGAAACTCACTCCCTATCAAGGTAGCGCATTCCTTTTTTGGGCTGCCTTACTTTGATTCAGTTCAATTCAACCCTTGTTTGTTAATGCCCCTTCAGGAAACACCCTAAATTGTCAATGTCTCCTAAGTTGTAGCACCCAGAACTGAATAGAGCCTTCTGTGTGCGATCTGAATCTGACCCAAAAAGAGGATAATGGGGCTATCTTTTCCCATACTCTGAATACTTCTGTGGCATTAAGGGTAGCACTAAATTTTTTGGCTTCCATGACACTCTGTCGTTTTATACTGAATTTGTTGTCCATGAAAGCTCCAGGTCTCTTTCAGATAGGCTGCTCTCTGATCACACCTCCCCCATCTCCTGTAATTGAGCAGTTGTGGTAGTGGTTTTAAACAGAAGTATAAATGTCTTTAGATTCAGTCCTTTCTTCTAACTTGTTGAGATTTGTATGGTTTTTTTTTTTTTTTTTTTTTTGCTTTTTGGAGGGCAACTGGGGTTAAGTAACTTGCCCAAGGTCACACGGCTAGGTTTTTTTTGTTTGTGTGTGTTAAGTGTCTGAGGTCGGATCCGAACTCAGGTCCTTCTGACTCCAGGGCCGGCACTCTACTCACTGCGCCACCTAGCCGCCCCCAAGATTTGTATGTTTTCTGACTGTCTTCTAGTGTGTTAGCTATCTCTCCTACTTGTGTGCCATCCACAAATTTGATAAGCACGATCCCCATGTCTTCTTCCAAGTCATTAATAAAAATGTTGGAAAGTATAGGACCAAGGACAAAGCCCTGGGGCATTCCTCTAGAGACTTCCCTTAAATAGATAGTAATCATTTTTTTCTTAGATCTGGTTATTCAACCAGTTCTGACTATACTATCATCTAAACCATATCCCTTCATCTTACCCAAAAGGATAATTAGAGACTTTGCCAGATACTTTGAGGAAATCTAGTTATAATCTGTATATATGCATTCTCCTGATCTAGTAACCTTATCAGAGAGAAAGAGAGAGAGAGAGAGAGAGAGAGAGAGAGAGAGAGAGAGAGAGAGAGAGATGAAGAAAGGAAGGAAGGAAGGAAGGAAGGAAGGAAGGAAGGAAGGAAGGAAGGAAGGAAGGAAGGAAGGAAGGAAGGAAGGAAGATTTCACCATGAGTTATTTTTGATGAGTCTGTGGGGACTCTTACCATACCCCCAAATATCACTGCCATCTAAATGTCTTCCCTTTCTTGGTCCCAAGTCAACCATGATTTCATTAAGGTGCTTAACAGATATTTGATGAATAAGTGTATGAATTAATAATTAATAAAAAATGTAGTTTCTCCTCCTGCCAGACTAAAAGCTCTACAAGAAGAAAGTCCAAGTCTCTGCACACAATAGGTCCTTGGTAAATGTCTGTTGAGTTCTTGAACTTGATTTAAGATAATGCAGAAATAAATCATCAAGATGAAAAGTTCATTTCACACATCCCCTTGCCTCCAAACAATCTGAGTAAATGGGTTGGGAGGGGAGGGTCTCTTAAATTTGGAAGGTGGTCCAGGTAACTTTCCTTAATGATGATGCTCAGGAATATTTATTATTTCTCAGACAGTGCACAGAAGAACACAAAGAGGCATTTCCTGAAGGAGATCACTACTTTAGAGCTGTTGCCACCCAGGGGCATGGACCCAGGCATTAAGGATGACATGGACTTGGACTGAGCCCCAGAGACAGAAAAATGGCCCTGATTCTGATTACATAGCCCTGGGCTTGGCATTATTTCACAGCCGAGGTAACTTTTTCTGTCCCTTGGGTAATATTGTTTTTTACAGCAATTGCCGGGTGCTATTCATTTTATTACACTTTCTGCTTTTATTTTTGTTGTTGATGCATAAGCAATGTGGTCAATTCCGTTTTACGTGCGCCATCGTTTCAGATTCATAACCAGCTCCGTGGAGTAAATGTGACTCAGAGCGGTTACGTGCTAAAGTGTTTGGCTAATAAAATGCATAAAACTCAAATAGGAAAATCAATGCCTTTGTTAATAATATTTTGCCATCTTTTACACATTTTGCAATGCATGGTGGCTGCTCAATGCAGCTCCTGCTCAGGCAGAAATAGGAATCCGGAAAAACCATCTTTTCCAGAAGCCAACAAACCTGCCCTAGACAGCTGTAATCTGTAATCTCAGAGAATGTCAGATCTAGAAAAGATCTTGGACCATAGAACATTAGAGCTGAAGGGACCTTGGAACACAGAATATCCAGAGGGCAATTTAGAACTATGCACAAAGTTTATCAAACTTCATGCCCAGCAATATCACTCCTAGGTCTATATTCCAGACATCAAAAAGAAGGGGAGAGAACCTGTTAGTACAAAAATATGTCAGCTTTTTTGTGGTAGCAAAGAATTGGAAATAGAAGGGATGGCTATCAGTTGGGGAATGGCTAAACAAACTGTGGTACATGATTATAATGGGATATCATTGTGCTATAAGAAATGACAAGTAGGGGGTGGCTAGGTGGTATAGTGAGTAGAGTATGGGCCCTGGAGTCAGGTGAACCTGAGTTCAAATCTGGCCTTAGACACTTAATACTTACTAGCCCTGTGACCTTGGGTAAGTCACTTAACCCCAATTGCCCTGCCTTCCCCCCCGCCAAAAAGCAAAAAAAGAAAAGAAAAGAAATGATAAGCAGAATGTGTTCAGAAAAACCTAGAAAGATTTGTGTGAACTGATGCAAAGTGAAGTGAACAGAACTAGGAGAACATTGTAAGCAGTAACAATATTGTTTGATGAATAACTATGAATGACTTAGCTATTCTCAGCAATACAATAATCCAAAACAACACCAAGGATTAATGATGAAGCATACTATCTGCCTCCAGAGAAAGAACTGATATTGTTTGAATACAGACTGGAACCTGCTATTTTTCACCTCCTTTCTTTCATTTTTTCCTTTATTCAAGTCTTCTTGTATAAAATGACTAAGATGTTTTACATAATTGCATGTGTATAACCTATATCTGATTGCTTACCATCTCAGGGAGGGAGGAACAATGAGAGGGAGGGAAGGATAGAATTTGGAACTCAAAACTTTAAATACACATAAAAACCCACCTTTTTTTTTTAAAGAACATAGAATGTTAGAGTTGGAGGGACCTTAGAACATAGAATGTTAAAGCTAGAAGGAGCCTTAGAACATAGAATGCTAGAACTGGAAGGAACTTTCAAAATTATCTGTTCAAACCTCTTTGTCCCATTTTACAGATGGGAAAGCAGAACCACAGAGAAGGGAACTGGCGTGCTCAAAGACCCAAAAGGAGTAGAATGGTAGAGGCAAAAGTGAAATCTGGGCTTCCTGATTATTTCTCCACGGTTCTCTCTGTTTTTAAAGGTCTTTGTGGCCGAGATGGGGTTAAGGAGCTGCTGAGTGGCCTGATGGACACTCCCTGTGCTTCTGAGAGAGCCTCTTCTAATCCTCTGTCACCGCGTCCCATTCCCACTCTACCACTCCCCCATGCCACCTGAAAGCCCAGACTCTTCAGCCCAGTGTAAATAAAGCCCCAGGGGCTCTGGGAGTTAACATGGTTCATGACATTTTACCCACAACAGGTTCTCTTGGAAGGGGAGGGTAATCATATTAAGGTGAACAATCAAGGAAGGAAATAAAGAAATCAGAAAGGAAAGAGTGAAACCACACACACACACACACACACACACGGACAGACAGAAGATGCAGCCAGAAAGAAATGCTTTTTCTTTGTTACTTTTTCAAAACCACACAGTGTTAACAGCCTCTTGGAAAATTTTCCTCATTAACACCTAGTGCTCAGGGGAGAGCCCGCAGACGAGTACTCGCCTTATTGCATATAACCCCAAACCCTCCAGGACCCAAGCGCTGGGGCAGACGGGACTAATGACTCCGAATTGCTCCTCTGGGCCTCCGGGTGAAGTGATGTGGTGAGGCTGGACGGCTTGCTTTGTTATGAGGAAGGAGATTATGGGAAATCACAGCTGCCTCATTGTCATTGAGAGGGAAATGACCCAGAGTGGCCTCAGTAAGTCCCTAGCCCTGGACACTGGGGCTTGACTGTGGCCCCATCTCTATCTCCAAGCCTTCAAGCCAGTCGTTGGGAACAGATGTTGCTACTTAAACCCATTTCCAGGACTTGTTACTAGAATTAAAGTCTGAGCTCCTAACCTGCTTACCAGAACCAAACTTATGAGTCCCATTTCTGTGGCAACAACGTGCACCTTGCAAAGCACTGTCTGCATTACACCACCTGGAAGTGAGTAGTGAAAGTAATTTTGTCCCCATTTTACAGATAAGGAGAATGAGATCAGGCTAAGAGATTTGCTCAGGTTCACATGGCTGGTGAGCCCAGAGCTGGGATTCAAACCCAGGTCTCCTGGCCCCAATTCCTGTGTTCTTTCTACTATATTCTATTGCCCTGTGCCCAAGCCCCAAAACCTGTTTGACATACCAAAATGCAACCTCTTTATTCTCATTCCCACACTCTAGCCCTGACCTTAGGACCGATGCTGACATTTCTCTACCCCCAACACAGAATACCAGGGCTAAAAGAGACTCAAAGCAAAAACTATTAGAAGTGGAAAAGGGGGGGGTGTCCTTAGGGAACATCCAGGGCCCAGTCTTTTTTCTTTTCTTTTTCTTTCTTTTTTTTGTCATGATTCCTTTGGCTGTCTGTTGAAATCTATGTCCCCTTTCTCAGAAGAATGTCTTTAAATACACAAGATTGAAAGGAAACTAATTATATTTAAGTGCTGTTACCAAAAGGAAAATTCTAAATTAAGGTTAAGGCCAAGAACCTCTGATCTAGTTCAACCTCTTTATTTTATAGATGGGGAAAGAGGACCAGAGATGGAAAGAATTTGCCCAAGGTCACACTGCTAATAAATGACGGATCTGAGACCTGGGTCTTTTGACTACAAGTCTAGTTCTGTTTTACCTGCACCCATTTGCTACCCAACACACTGCTGCCCTTCTCCCCACCCCCATACCCTTGGTGGTATAGGTTCAAGGGTGCCCTCCTCCAATACCTGCTGACCATGGTAGGAAAGTCCCCAATCAAATGAGGTGCTTAAAACAGAGCTTTGAACAGAGTCCCCCAGAATGGTAATAATACACATAAAAGCACATTACTTAGCACCACTGAGGCTCTGAAATGTCTTATGGTCTATAAGATGGTTGTTACTGAGTAATTAATTGTTCTACTATCCTTGGCTTGTTGCCTACAGGACAAGATGCCAACTTCTGATCCTGTCATTAATGTCCTTCCAAAGTCTGGCTCCAGCTTGATATTCCCAACCTTACAGTCTCATGCTACTCCTTACTACAGACAAAATGGACCTTGACTCTCCAACCTTGTTCTGCCCCCTCTTGCCTCCATGCATTTGGTCAGGCAAGCTCCCTCCCCACTTCAAACTTTACCTGTTGAAGTCTCTCCCATCCTTTAAGATTAAACTCAGGTGCCACCACCTCCAAGAAGCCTTCCAAGATTCCCCAGGAGTCAGAAGGCATCCTTGTACTTCTCATCCCTTCTATGCATTAAATCATTTCCTTGCTTATGCCATAGCTCTTTATTTGTTTGACTTATGGTATAGAGGGGCTGAGGAAAGAACAACAGATAGAATAAAAGTCAGAAAAACTGATTTCAAAGGCTAAACACTAATGTTACATAGCTAGGAGACACTAGACAAGTCATTTCTCTCTTCTTGGCCTCATTTTCTTCATTTTATTTAGTGCAAATAATAATGCTTCCATTATGCAAGGAACAGCATTGTTGGGAACAAAATGAGTAAGCAGCAGCACCAGTAGTAGTAGTAGTAGTAGTAGTAGTAGTAGTAGTAGTAGTAGTAGTAGTAGTAGTAGTAGTAGTAGTAGTAGTAGTAGTAGTAGTAGTAGTAGTCATCGTCGTCGTCATAATGAAGCTGTAGAAATAGGAGTTTTATAACCTGCCTAATAGATTGTAGGGTCCTGGAAGGTAAGTGCTGCATGGGTGTTTATCTTCACGTCCTCAGCTCTGAGCATAAGTCCCTGCTCGATGTAAGTGCCTCATAAATATTTGTTGAATTGACTTAAATGCCAGTTGATTGAACTGAACTGAATAACAGTATGGCATAGGGGGTAGGGTGCTGAGCTGGGAATCAGGGAAACCTAGCTTCAAATCCTACAACTGTAATGTTAAGGAGATTTAAAATTTTACCTGCCCATTAATAGGTCTCACCTGGAGCCAGCCCATTTAGGGAAGCTTGCTTAGGGGAGGATTGCTTATAGGAAGGCTTTCACACCTTTTGTTGATTTCTAATTAGGCACTGAGTCAGGAGGGTTGTGATGCCCTCTGACTCTAAAAAAGGGTATATTGGCTGAGGTTAGCACTTTGTTTGGGGGCTCACTCAGAAGAGTGTTCTTGTGATTTGACCAGAGGAAACTCTGGGTAGCTGTTAAGGTGTTCTCCCCTCCTCTTTGAAAAACACAAATGTTGGTGCTTCTCTCTCTGGTAACTATGTATGTATTGCTGGGGTCAGACAGTTGGCTCTGTCTGTTGATCTGTGCTAATTTCTCAGACAGAAGCCATGTCTATTGGTCTTTATTTCTCTGCTTGAATTTTCTCTACATTTTCTCTGTTTGTATTTTCTCTGAAGTTCAGGGAGCTGACTTTTCCCCTCAACTAGTGAATGTAATTTAAAAAGAATGTTGACCCCTTGACCAGCTATCTTTCCTAGTAAAGCAGATCTAAGAACCTGTGCTAGCAGCCATCCTGGGTATGCCAAAATGAGGGTGTTAGATTAGGTAGTAAAGTGGATAGAGCATTGGGCCTAGACTCAAGCAGACTCATCTCCCCCAGTTCAAATCTGACCTCAGACATTTACTAACTATGTAACCTTGGTTAAGTCACTTAACTCTGTTTGCCTCAGTTTCCTCATCTGTAAAATTAGGTGGAGAAGGAAATGGTGAATCACACCAGTATATTTTCCAAGAAAACCCCAAAAGGGGTCTCAAAGAGCTGGATATGACTGAAAAATGACTGAACACATACACAGGGTCACTTCTGGCTCTGAATCTATGACCCTTTATTTGACTGGCCTAATACTAATAGTCAGCCATCTAGTGACAGAGAGCACAAAAAATTAGGAAACTTTATCTTCTTTCTTTTCTTTGACCATACTTTCTGAGGCAAAAAACAAACAAACAGAAACTTGCAGCCCCAAGTACATTAAGCTCATTGTCAACCCTCAAAGAGATTACCATCCACTAGTGGGGATTGGCTTGAACCTATCTGAGTAGAGAGGCTATGACAGAAACAAATCAGCAAAGTATCGCAAGAATTGAAGAAAGGGAAAGATCACTTTAAGCTGCAGGGTTAGGAAATATGTCATAAAGGAGGTAGCACCTGAACTGGCCCTTGAAAGAAAGGAAGAATTTCAATGGGTAGAGGCATAAAAGGGTGTGTTCCAAGGATGGCAGATGACTGGTACAAATGCATGGAGGTAGGGAAGGGAAGAGGCAGACTGGTATGGTGGACATAGCACCAGATTTGGATCCCTAAGTAAGGCAATGCCCTTCTAAGTTCCACTGTGGTTTCATGTCTGGTTTTATTAGAGAAATAACCCTCTCTGCCATAGAAAGAAGGCCTATGAGAGTCTGTAAAAAGCCCTGGGGCTCACTTTTCAGTAAAGGCCCCTTAAGTATTCTCCATTGACATTCACGTTGGTATCACATCATCTATTTTGATATTTTTGTTTTTATAAAAAATGTTTCCAGAAAGAGAAAAACCTGTCATTTTCTTTCCCTCTTCATCTCCCAAATCAAGGATTCTAGAGTTAAAAGATCTGAATTCTAAATTTTACTTTGCAACTCACTAGCTAAATCCATTTTCTAATCCAGGCCTCAGTTTACTTACTTATAAATTAATGCATATTTCAAATATCCTTCTCCAGTAGTCTACATTTTATTTTATTTTATTTTTTATTTATTTGTTTTATTTTATTTTTGCTTTTTGCAGGGCAATTGGGGTTAAGTAACTTGCCCACGGTCACACGGCTAGGTTTTTGTTTGTGTGTGCATTGTGTCCGAGGCGGGATCCGAACTCCCATCCTTCTGACTCCAGGGCCGATGCTCTACTAGCAGCCCCCGGTAGGCTACATTTTAATAACCTCTCCAGCTCTGAAATTCTAGCCTCCGTGTCTTAGTATTCTTTGCTCTAAGGTCCCCCCAGCTCTAATGGTCTATGCTCTGCGTTCTAAAATTCTACCTTCTAAGTGTCCTCTAACCCTAACATTCCACGTTCTCAAATTCTACAGCCCCCACCGACTCTAACAATCTGTATTCTAAGGTTCCTTCTAACTGTAACATGCTGTATTCTATATACATACATATTATGTTCCAAAATCCTTTCTACCGCCAGCATTTTGTAAGTCTAGACCTACCACCACCACTGCATGGAATCCACCAACAATAAAAAGTGCCTGAGTTACTGTCACCATCACCATTACCATCACCATCACCACCACTGCCACTACCACCAAGAAGTCATTAAGTACCTATGAAGGGAGAATCCCAGTACACAAATACATTTTGCTCTCTGAGCTATTATGTTGTGGGGCCATTTTTTCCCTTCTGTTTTCCTTCCTCCTTCCAAGCCCCCCACCCCCACCCCTGGCCCCAGGAGCATCAGTGACTCTACCCCTCTCTATTCTCCATAATTAGCATTTGGTGCTGAGAGCAAACACTACACAAGAGTAGCTTAATCCCCACTGCTTCCTGCTGCACCATCAAACCAACCCATGCCTGATGCAATGCTAGACAAATATTGAACTTTATTAATTTAATTTAATTAAACTTTATTAACCTTTTATTAAAAATAAGCCCTCATTAAAATTCTCATTGGCGTCTCCAGCAAAGGCACAGGCATTTTCTCATTTCTAAGCTCATTAAATATCACCCAAAGAGAGTCAGCGTCTTCAAGAGTTTCAATGGTTGATAAATTTGTGACTGTTTGTTCAGCCAGAGACTTGGGACCTGGAATGGAGGCCAGCATGCTTAGCAGCCATGCAGAGATCATTAAAGGGTTAACTATAATGAGCATTTGGCGGGGGGGGAGGGTTTGGGGGGAAAATCTGGTCAGTTTCTTTTTACATAGTGGCCATATTCTTGGAAATTTGTATGTAAAAGGAATTGCTATGAATTAAATCTTAAGATGACCTCCAAATGTATCAGGAAACTCTCCACTTAAAGAAAGCATAGGGGTAAATCCTTTTCATAGAATGTTAAAATTGGAAAGGGGCCTTCATGGCATTTACAGTTAAGGAGAGTCCCAGAGAAATTAAGCCACTTGCCTGAAGGTACACACGTAGTCAGTTGCTTATGACTCTTATGACTCCAATGCCAGGATCCTTCTAACTATGACATTCTGTTTTATGCTCTAATATTCCT
Source organism: Gymnobelideus leadbeateri (assembly GCA_011680675.1). Classification (NCBI taxonomy): domain Eukaryota; kingdom Metazoa; phylum Chordata; class Mammalia; order Diprotodontia; family Petauridae; genus Gymnobelideus; species Gymnobelideus leadbeateri. The sequence continues at coordinate 615,588 of WOXC01006048.1, read as the reverse complement.
TATTCTAAAGTCTCTTTTGGTCCTTATCCAGATCTTTCCATTACCCAATGATGGTTGATTTTTTTTTATTAAAATAAGCACCATAACCCTACATCTCCAATTCAGTTTATTTGCTTTATAAAGTCAGATTTAGGCATACTGGGTGTTCTAAAGGCTAGGACAGAATATATACAAATATATACAAATCTTATCTAGTTTCAGTCTTAAGGCTAGGTTGGAGGAGGCTGCATGTAGTCTCTGTTCCGTATTCCTCTTAGTCTAATACCAACCTGCCCCAGAACCTTTTGAGACTCCAGGCATGGAGAGAAGACACTTGGAAATTGATCTAAAAAAGGAAGAGTGTGGGGAGTGTATGGGAATAAAAGGTAGAACAGACAAAGAAAAGTGAGCCCAGAGAGGATGAGGGGGGGACAGCAGCTTTGAAGAGGCAAGTGGAAGGCTTAGTGGAATGAAAAGAGAAGAACAGAGTAGAGATCTCTAGCCCAAACTTGAGCCTGGGCTAAGGGTCCCCTCCTCCTGCCCCTGAGGGTGACCTCCTTTGTCTAGGCCCTAGAGACCTTATCGATCCCAGGGTCAGCTATGGCATCTGGTCTCTATAAGGAGCAGTAACTATATTCATTCCAACATGAAAAAAATCTATGCTACACTTAACACAGAGAAGATATCAACTATTTAGTAAATCAGCAATCTAATACTGCATCTCCTGGGCTCCTCCACCCCACATGACTCTCTTCCATGGAGCCTTTCCTTAATCTAGAGAGCTCTCCCTCATCATCTGATTTCATAGAACTTTTTACTATCTTATTCACTTGTCATATTCTGATTTGAAATTTTTGTAACATTTGTGTATATATGTATGAGTATATATAATGATAGATTAGATGGACTAGCAGATAGATAAATGGATAGATAGATAGATAGATGAAAGAAAGAGAGATAGAGAGAGAAAGAAAGAAAGAAAGAAAGAAAGAAAGAAAGAAAGAAAGAAAGAAAGAAAAAAGAAGAAAGAAAGCAAGGAAAGGAAAGGAAAGGAAAGGAAAGGAAAGGAAAGGAAAGGAAAGGAAAGGAAAGGAAAGGAAAGGAAAGGAAAGGAAAGGAAAGGAAAGGAAAGGAAAGGAAAGAAAGAAAAAGAAAGGAAGGAAGGAAGGAAGGAAGAAAGAGAAAGAAAGAAAGACGGAAGGAAGGAAAGAATCTTATTCACTGGTTCATAGACTACTTGAGGGGAATCTCTGTGTCTTATTTTGCTCTGGGAGTATAGCACAGTTCATTGTACATAGTAGGCACTTAACTAAATATTTGGTCGATGTATGTTGTCTAGTCACCATTGCTTCTGGAGAACTGGACTTAGCATCAGGAGACCTAGATTCAAGAACTAATCCTTCCACAAAGTAGCTACATGACCTGGCCCTCCTTCTATGACTTAGCTTCTTTGTATGGAAGATGAAGGTGATGGACCAGAAATCTAAGATCCCTTTCAACTCTGACACTTTCCATTCTGTGTTCTAACAGCTGCATTCTAGGTAGCTGTGTAGCTCAGTGGATTGAGTGCTAGGCCTGGAACACTTTTGGCCTCCATGCCCTTTTCTGTATTAACTCCAGGACCTATAAGTCCCTTCCAAATATGAATTCATGATCCAATGACAAAAGTACTTAGATTAACATAAGAAATGCCCTTCCCAGCAAGGGCCCTGATAACTAAAGTTGTATGTGAGTCCTTCTATTTTTATTTTAGACTGGATCTCTCATTCCTTGGTATGCATAGATTCCAAGAAGAGAATTCCCTCCTACCAATGTATGACTGCCCCCCCCCAACCATTTTAAACTCTTAGAGAGTTGCCTAATGCCTTGGTTATGTGACTTGACAAAGGGTTATAGAGACAAGACCTGAACCCAGGTTTTCTCAATTCTGAAGCCAACCCTTTATTCAATAGGCCATATTCCTTCTCTTAACATTTCAGAACTTCAGTTTCCTCATCTATAAAATATGGAAGCATAATAATATCTGAAGTAGGGCAGATAGGTGGCTCAGTGAATAGAGCATCAGCCCTGAAGTCAGGAGGACCTGAGTTCAAATCTGGCCTCAGACACTTGACACTTAATGAGCTGTGTGATCTTGGGCAAGTCACTTAGCCCCAATTGCCTTGCATTCTCCCCTCTAAAATTTTTTAAAATAATATCTAAGGTATTTCCCATGATTTTCACTTTCACTCTAACTCAGCTACACATAGGTATGGACATACTCTTGATCTCACCATCACCCATAACCATTTGACCTCCATAATCTAGAATTCTGAAATTCTTCTCTCAGAATATTCCCTGTTATGCTTCTAACTTGTACTTTGCCTTGCTTCCTCTAAACCTATTCTTTCTCCTCCTTATGATTTCTAATCACTCCACCCTTCTCTTTCCTTTTCTATCACTTTTCTTCTCTGACCTCACTTTCATCCCTTCACTGTCTTTATCCTAGAGTTAACCAGTTCAATTTTATACTGTCTTCTTTCCTCAAATTTCTTGCTCTTTGGATCTACCAACCCACATGCTTGCCAAAGCTCAACAGTGAGTTACCATTCCTATTCCCCACCATTCACATCTCAATTCCTCTTCCCATGAGACTGAAAGCAACTGGAAGAAGTCATGGGGTTGCACTGACTGGGTCCACTAAAAGTTCGTTTTATTTAATTTCAAGGGAACCTTCATTACTATTCGCAATCCTTTTACTCTTCCCTAATGGGTTTTCCACATACTCCTCACAGTATCCATTGCAAACCTTTATTTCTCTCCTCAAATCACTAACACTACTCTCTTTTCCCTCCCACTCAGACAAGCACCTCACCTTGCATTTTACCAAGAACAAAGGGGTTTAGTATTAGGAATATTCTAAACTCCTTCCCTGTCCTCCACAGCTGAACATTTCAAATCTTGTCAATGCCATCTATAACCATCTTTCCTTTTTCTCTAACCTCAGAAGATGTGATCTTTCTGCTTACCAGGGCCAACCTTTTTAATTGTGCCCTTGCAACCGCCCTCACATTGAGGTCACTATCATCCATCTGGTACAATGGATCACTTAACAACGGAAAGTTTAGACAAATAGTCTTTTTACTTAAACTGTATTCCAATGCAGTAAAGCAGAAGCAATTCTCAAGACAGTTTAAAGCAGTCCAGAGAATAAAAAACAAATTAAAAAAGAAACAAATACCCACACCGGAAAGAAGGTTTAAAAAAAAGAGCAATCAGCAAAGAGGTTCCCTGGTGTCTCCAGCTCCTTGCCAATGTCTCATAAACTACTTTTATTTTTACCTCTTACCCGAAGAGTTCACATTCGAGCCCCTGACAAATCTACCTTGGAGCAAAGTAAACCCCAATTTCCCCAAGTCTGTTCTCCAGCCTTCTTGATTGCAATAGCCCAAGCAGATGTTGATTGGTGGAGAGTGATGGGAGGGGTTAACTCAACCTCTCCAGTTCCATAAATATCCTGGTCCACACACCTTTCTTTTTTCTTCTAGGAGCTTGCATTTTCAATCACACACACACACACATACACACACCCCACTCCCGTATTCTTCACTCTATATCCATTGACTTCTTCCCTGATGTCCAGAAGCATGCCTAACTTTTCCCATCCCTAGAAAACCTTCCCTTGACCCTGCTTCCCCTTAAGCTCTATTTCTTTCCAAGATAAAACTCCTAAAAAAAGTCATCTATACCTATTGCCTCACCTACCTCCTCACTTCTCAGTCTCTTGCAATCTGATTCCTAATCCCACCATTCAAATGAAACTTTCCAGAGTTACCAACAATCTTTTCATTGCTAAATCCAATGGTCTTTCCTCAGCCATCGTCCTCGAAAACTCTGCAGCGTTGGCACTGTTGATCACTCACTCTTCCTCCATACACTCTCCTCCTTGAATAGTGGGGAGCTGTTCTCTCCTGATTTTCATCCTCCCTGTCTCATCATTCATTCTCACTCTACTTTGCTGGGTCACTCACCACATCTTTCCCTCTTTGCTTGAGGGTACAATAGGACCTTATTCTAAACTGTTTTCAGTCTCTCTAACCTTATCAACCCTCATGAAATCAACCATAATTTTTATGCAGATGACTCACAGATCTATATATGCTGCTCTCATTTCTCTCTTGAACTTCAGCCTTGTATCACCAATGGAATGCAAGATAGATAAATAGATAGATATAGATATATGCATATATATGTATTATGTGTGTGTACCTGCATATAAGCACCTCAAACTCAGTCTGCCTAAAGCAGAATTCATTATCTTTCTCTTTACATTTCCCTCTCCTTATCTTCCCCATATTTGCTAATGGTAGCACCACTCCCCAGGTCACCCAAACTTGTAGCCTATGAGTTTTCCTCCTCTCTTCACTCTCCCTATCTCCCCACAGCCAATCAGTTTCCTGGACTTGTATATTCTACCTTCACAATATCTCAAGAATCTTCTCTCTTATCTATACTCATATGGTCATCATCCTTAGCTCCTCATCACCTGTGGCCTGGTCTATTGCAGTAGCTTCTAATTATCTTCCCCCCACCCCCAACACCCAGTCTCACATCTCTCCAATTCATCCTCCACACAGCTGATAAATTCCAACAGCACAGATCTGACTGTATCAACCTTCTGCTCTAGAACTTTCAGAGTTCCCTGTTTCCTTTAGTAAAAAATCCGAGCTCTTCATACTGGCACCTAAAGCTCTCCATAAATCTAGCTTTAACCTATCTTTCCAGATTCATTTCAGAGCTATTTGCTATGAAGATGTTTTCCCATTTAACCACTTCTTATCCTAATGGAATTAATTTTGTTGATGCAAAAGTCTTTTAATTTCATGGAATTAAAACTATCTACTTTATTTCCTATGGTTAAGTTTACCCCTTGCCTGACTAATAATTGCAAGAAGAAGCAGAAGAATTTAAACTGGTTCTCCTCTTTTTTTATCTTTAATATTCAGGTCATTTATTCCAGTTATATTTATCATGGTATATAGTGTAAGATGTTGGCCTAAACCCAATTTCTGACAGAATATTTTCCAGTTTTCCCAGAAATTCTTGTTAAATAGGGAGCTCTTTCCTAGGTGATTGATGTTTTCTGGTATGTTACACAGGATTATCAAGTCTGATTATTTCTGCTTCTCTGTTCTATTAATCCACTTTTCTACTTTCTTTTTAGCCAGTAATGAATAGCTTAGTTTGTAGTTTGAAACACAGTTTGAAATCCACCACTCTTCCCCCTTTGTTCTTACTTTTTTTCATCGTTTCCCTAGAATTGTCCATTTTTTGTTCCTCCAAATAAATTCTGTTACTATTTTGACTATCTCTCTAAAGTATCCCCTGTGTAGTTTGACTGTCATGGCCCTAAATTTGCAATCCTGACTGATTGCCCATTACTTTCCATTATGTATGTTACCTTCCATCCAAACGGGTATATGTGAAGCTCCTGTGTCAATGTTCCACAATTCCACGAGTCTTTTCACAGACTCATCCTCATCCCCCATGCTCTCCCTTTTCACTTCTAATTCCTAGAATCTCTGGGTCCTTTCAGTGCTCACTTCAGCTGCTACCTCCTTTCAAGATCTCTCCTAATCACTACCCTTTCCTTTGTCAGTATGCCCTCATCCCAAAACTATTTTGCATTTACTTTCTGCACGTGTAAGCTTCTTGAGGTCTAGGATTGTTTCTTTTTGTTTTGTTTTGTTTGCTTTATCTTCAACACCTAGCACAGAGTCTGGCGCAGGATGGGATTGGGGGAGGGGATGGAGCAAGGATTCCCCCGTCTTCCAGGGAAGGAGAGAGTGCCCTGGGAAGCTGACATCATCAGCAATGCCTAAAGCCTTAGGGTGACTCCTTTATAGGTATAATTGGGGGATACACGTAATAACGAGGCTACTAGTATCTTAATGACATCCAAACTTTTCCTAGTGAAAAAAATCACATCAGCCTTTCAGGAGAAAATAATAATAATCCTAATTTCTATGAACGTCTGTAAAGCACTTTCTTCCCAACAATCCTGGGAGATGTGCGCTATAGTAATTTTTATTCCCATGCCACAGAGGAAAGGAGACATGAAATATCTCAACCAAAGTCCCAATAGATAAATGGTCAAGCTTAGTTTCAAACCCAGGTCTTCTACAAATCCAGCATTCATTCTACCTCACCAGGCTGCTCCCCGTTGTTGAGATGCTGATAGGGGTTGAGGGATTGTGGTGAATGGTGCCCAGACTAGCTCCTTATTCCTTCCACCCAGAGAGGAGAAGATATTATATTCCCCCTGAGCTGAAGACTACCTGAAATTCAGAGTAAGATATTAACTAGGTCGTTGGCATAATAAGGGCCAAATTTGCTTCTCCTCCATCACCCTGGCCAGTGCTCCCAGGGTCTAATTATCCCATATTTGGTCAATAAGCCATTAACATATCGCCATGGATGTTAATAACCGTTTCATGAAAAAGTCTGGGTAATTTATGAGATCAACATCAGTTAGCAAAATTAATAAATATTTCATTCTGCAAGATTTATCCTGGACACTGCAGGTGGATGGAGGTTGCTCAAGCCATCATGGAGAGAGGGGGAGCCACCCAAGAAGAGGAAACCTGCCTAGGCCCACACATGCTGGATTTAGCTTGAACTAATAAAAATTTACTTCAAATCCTATAGCTAATAAATCTAGAGGGTGGATGAGGGAGTCCGGTAAAACCTGACTTAACATTGTGTTAGTGCCATTAACAATATTTATATCGATGTCATTTTATAGGAGTGTTAAAGTCACAAAATTATGGGGCCAGCATCTGTGGCATCTGCGTTGATGATGAGGAACAGACTCTACTGAACGAATTGCACCTCCTCCTCCCCTATACCCTCCCCAGGGTCCCAGGGGAAGAGAGGACTCAGTAGTGTGTGTAATGGAGACAGGACCAGACTGACACACAGGAGACCTATAGTGGATCTCATCTCAACTACTAGCTCATATGTGACCTTGGGTAAGTCATTTCACTTTCAAGACCTCAGTTTCCTCCTGTGTAAAACTAAGGGGACTGGGACAGATAAATCCTATGTTCCCTTCCAGTTATAACATTCTATGACCTGTGTTCTAACATCCTTTATTCTAAAAACCTACATCCTAAGGTCCTTTCTAGCTCTAACATTCTGTTTTAATAACCTATGATCTAAGGTTTCTCCAAGCTCTAATATTCAGAGCTTTAAAAAATATAAATATGCATTTACACATATACATACACATATACATATATACATATGCACATATAATTAATAGTCCAACAGTCTTTTTTTTCTTTAAGGAGATTTTGTAACTGAATTAATATAAATATTGTGTGTTATAGTTAGACTGACTCCCAAATATTTTATGCATTTTTGTAGTAATTTTGAATGGATTTCCTTTTTTATTATTGGCTCCTAGATTTTATTATCATATAGAAATATTGTTATTTGTGGGTTTATTTGATAGCCTGCAAAGTTGCAGAAGCTATTGTCTTGATTAGTGTCTTTGCTGATTCCCTAGGATTTTCTAAGTAAATCATTATGCCATCAACAGATAGGAATCATTTTATCTCTTCTTTGCCTATTTTAATGCCTTTAATTTCTTTCTCTTCTCTTGCTGCTATTGCTAGAATTTTCCTCAGAGTAATTTTCAACTCTCTCTACCCTCTCCCCCCTCAATCCAACCAGTTGCCAAATTCTATTGATTTAACTCCACTCTTCTTTCTCAGCAGAATATAAGCTCCTTGAGGTCAGGATCATTTTTTTTTTTTTGGTCTTTGATGCTTAGGGCCTAGTGTCACAACACTAGTTTTGGGGTTTTATTACAGTAGGAACTGAATAAGTCCATGTTGGATTAGGCAAAAACTAGTTGAGGCAATTTATAGCTAGCATTTATATAGTGCCAACTATGTACCAAGCACTGTACTAAGTGCTTTATAAATATTAGCTTATTTGTTCCCACCACAACCCTGGGAGGTGGAGTTATTTATTATCTATCCCCCTTTTACAGTTGAGGAAACTAAGGCAAACAGAGTTTCAGTTGACTTGTTCAATTTACTTGCTAGTAAATGGCTGAAGTGGGATTTGAAATCTGTCTTCTTGACTCCAGGTCCAGCACTCCACCTTGATATGGTGCTGACAATGGGAAATGAAAGTAAGGCTGTTGTGGATGAGAAAGATAAAGCTGCCACAACCAACCTTTGTCAGGCACTTAATTGGTGCAAAGGTCTGTGGGAAGGCACTAGGCTCATGAATACAAAACCAATGCAATCCTTGCTCTCGGGGAACTTATCTTCTACCATGGTGATACCCAGGCAGCTAGGATGTGCCACCTAGTGGACAAAGTGCACAGAGTACCCAGGGCCTGAAGTAAGGAAGATGTGAGTTCAAATCCAGCCTCAGATGCTTACTAGCTGTATGACCCTTTGCAAGTCCTTTAACCCCATTTGCCTCAGTTTCTTTATCTGTAAAACGATCTGGAAAAGGAAATGGAAAACCATTCCAGTATTTTTGCCAAGAAAACCCCAAATAGAATCACAAAGTGTTGTCAGGACTGAAATGACTGAACAACAAAAAGAGAGATTCAGTATGTAAACAATTAAGTTTATTTAGGATAGGTTGAAGAGAAAGGAAACTAACTAGGAAGATCAAGAAAGGCTTCTCATAAAAGATAGCATAGAATCTCAGCCTCAAAAAGAGCTAAGGAATCTAAAGATTCTTCCTATGCTCAGTTTCTCCTTTCCCCCGATTAATTCCTCTTTAAAAAATCACATTCTAATTCTTGTATTTTGAGTTTACATCACCCTTGTTTCCAAACATATCCCTTTCCCTTCCTCAACTGAGATAACCCTTATAACAAAGTTTAAAAAGAAGCCAAATATCAGTTCAACAAGACCAACCAACACATCAACCATGCCTTATACAATTTGCAATATTCCAATATTCCATATCCATAGTACTCCACCTTGAAAGCAGGGAATGGAGGTCACAGGATACAACCATTTTGGTTGGATTTAGATCTGGAAAACACATTAGAGGCTATTAAGTCTAATCTCTTCTCTTTACAGACAAGGAGGCAAAGATATAGAGTTGTTAAGTGACATATCTTGGGTCACATAGTACGCATCTGAGATAAGATTTTGAATTCAGGTCTTCCAGACTTTTGCCCCAGTGTCCTAGCCACAACACCATAATGCCCCTTTCTCAATTCTTTTTCAGTGCCATCCTTAGTCATTATTATCACATAGTATACAAGGTCCAGGTTGTTGTTTTTATTGTTTTCCCTTCCATTTATTTTGTATTCATGTATAATGTTTTCCTGGTTCTAATTCATTCTTCATCAGTTCCTATAATTCTTCCCACTCTTCTTTAATAGCTTTTTCTTAGGGTGCAGTACCATAATTTGTTTAGTCATTCCCCAAGCAATGATCAGATTTCTCATTCTTTACTACCACAGAAACAGCTGCTAAAAATATTTTTGATGTATATGGGACCTTTTTCTCTGTATTTGTCCTCCTTGGGGGCAACATGTCTAGGAGTGAGATTTCTGGTGGAAAAGATATTAATATCTTAGCTACTTTCTTAGTATAATTCCATATTACTTCCAGAATGATTGAATCAAATTGTAACTTCACCAACAATGTTAGCATACCTGACTTTAAATAGTCCCTACAACATTTACTACTTCTACCTTTCGTCATCTTTGCCAGTTTGCTGAATGTAAAAAGAAACTTTAAGAGTTGCTTTGATGTCCATTTCTCTTATTATTGATGGAGTAGAGTAATCATCATAAGGCTGTTAATATTTTTCAATTCTTTTGAGGGTTCTTTATTTGAATAATTCAATAATTTATTGAGGAATGGCTCTTGGTCTTATATATTTTTGATTATATAATTCTCTAACTATATTGAATAATCAGACCCTTATTGGAAATATGAGATAGAAAGATTTTCCCTAGTTGACAATTTTCCTTGTTAGCATAGTTGCACTGATTTTGTTCACATAAAAATATTTCAATTTCATGTAATCAAAATTATCTCTTTTACTTTTTGTGATCAGTTCTATCCTTTGTTTGATTAAGAACTCTTCCCCCAGTCATAATTGTAAAAGGTACATGATAGAGTTCTCTGCTACCAATTAATCTTTTAAACAATGCTAATGTAATCTTCTTAATGCATTCATATAACCACATCATTTTTCTGATCAAAAACCTTCAAGTAATTCCTGTTTTGTCTTCTTTCCTTCCCTCCTTCTTTCTTTCATTTCCCTCTCCCTTCTTTCTTTTTCCCCTTCCCTCCTTCCTTCTTTCCTCCTTCCTTCCCTCTCTTTCTTCCTTCCTCCTTCCCCCTTTCTCTTCCTTTCCTTCTTTCTTCTTTCCTTCCTTCCTTCCTTTCTTTCTTTTTTCTCTCTTTCTTTCTTTCTCTCCCTCTTTCTTTTTCTAGTCCTTCTTCCTTCCTTTATTTCCTCCCCTCCTTCCTTCTTTCTTTCTTTCTTTTCTTCTTTTCAACTTATAGTCTAATAGAGTTGCTAAGGGGCACTGAGAAATTCAGCCCAAGGTCACACAAGCAGTAGGTGTCTCAAGTGGAACTTGAATATACCAATAAAGTCCTATCTCAGACAACTGCCCAAAGACCAACTAGCTCAAGTTCCACCTTCTTCCTGGAAGCCTCTGTAGCCCTCTGTAGTAAATGTAGCCCAGTGGATTAGCACATAGTCAGAACTTTCAAAGTTTCTTTGTTCACCTGAGCTGGGGTTTAAACAAAAGGAGGAACTTGGGCCAACAGAGATAGGACATAGGGAAACGAGCAAAGACACATAGATGAGAGATGGAGGGAAAAAGGAAACAGAAAGGCCTTATACTGAGACAGAATTTGCCTCCCTCTAATTTTAACCTATTTTTCCTCCGTTCTTCCCCCTGGGTAAAATCTGTCTTCTCAGACTAGAGGAAGAATAGAGAGAAAAGAGCAAATATTAGAGACATTTAGAAAGTATTGATAGGACTTATTGATTAGAATGTCCTGACCCCCATGATGCATCTCTGCCTGGGTTTCCTAGAGGTGACAATGGTGATGGGGGCAAGATGGTTGCTTCAGGTTTCATTGGTGTCATGCCCACTGATTCCAAGGAGGGTCAAGCTCATGTCAAGTGCCACTGTCAGTACTACAAAAAGAGGGGAGATCTGTACAGGACTGGGGGTAGGCACATAACTATCAGGTTGTTACCAGCTAACAGCTGCAATGTTTTCAGGAATAGGATTTAGCCTTTGGACAGGGAGATGACCAAATGGTGTGACTTCAGGTTAGTGTCTTTCTCTCTGTATTCAATCCCAACTCTGTCTGTCCCCTTATGCTTGGACGACCCTGCCAGGACACTGCTCCCCTACACACACTATCTTCCCCAGTTAGATTTTAAACTCCTTGATGGCAGAGGATATCTTTGCTTTTGTAAATGTAGCCCCAGTGGATTAACACATAGTCAGAACTTTCAAAGTTTCTTTATTTCATTCATCCTGTCAAGTCACTCCTCTCAAGGTCCTCAGTTTTCTTTTCTAGTAAAAGAAGGCAGTTAAACTACATAGTTTCTAAGCTTCCTTACTCTAAAATTCTGTGTTATACATTCCCTTATATATTTAACATTCTACTTTTCTTATATGTTCAGAAAACCCTTTCCTCTTCTTTTTTCCTTCCTTTATTTTTATCAATATCTCTTGTTTTTGCATCACTCTAATTTCCAGTTCTACCTCATATCTTCCCTTCTCCTTTGAGATATCCCTCTTCACAAAGATATAAAAAGAAAGAGAAAAAAGTCAGTTCAGCAAAACCAACCACTGCAGGAATTACCCTTAGTCCATCCCGTCAGTAGAAAGAGAAGGGAGATGGGTCTTCTCAGCTTTTTTTCTAGGACAGAGCTTTCTTCTTCTCTTTACACATTATTCAATCTCCTACTTTTTCTTTCTGTTTATGTAGTTGTAGCCATGGTGTATAAACTCAGCATCTATTCTCACCCCTTCCACTTCTAAAATTCTATTTTCTAAGGTTCATTTTTGTGCTCTAAAGCTCCTTTCAAGGTCCCTTTCATCGCTGACATTCTACAGGCTATATTGTAACATTTTATGTTCTAAGGTCCCTCCCAGCTCTAACATTTTATGTCCCAAGATTTTTAGTCCCAGTGTTTGGTGTTCTAACATCCTCCTTCCCTATTCTAATGGAAAATTATACCGAGACAATATGCATGCAATATACACACATGCATGCATATACACAGCGTACACAAAATACATAAAATGTAATTTTTCAGGGGAAGGCATGGGCAGCTGGAGAGAACAGGAAAGAACTCATCTTGAACTGAGTTTTGAAGGAAATGAGGGATTTTAAGAGATAGAGGTAAGAATGGAATGCATTACAGGCTTGTGGGACACACAGCCTGTACAAAAGCATAGACATGGGAGATGGAGTACTGTATGGAACATGCAACAAGAAGGCTACTGACTGGACTGTAGAATTCATGAAGGACAGTCATGTATATACTAAGGATAGTCCTGTCATGGCATGCCGCTTGGATGGGAGGGGAGTAGGATGTTTCTTTTTCTGTGTTTTTCCCTCCTCTTTCCTTCCACTTACGCCTCTGGAATGCAGCCCTAATCAAGTCCCCTAAATTTTCAGGCCAGGATAGAGCAAATCTCTGCCTAATTTTGACACGATCTCCTTGGTGCCAGTTGACTGTAATAATAATAATAATAATTTGGAGCCTTTCTTCTCTGGTTGCATCAGAGCTCTCTAAAACAATGAGGTGGGTCAATAGAAAAAAACATTGAATAAGCAGACCTGAGTTCAAATCCTGCCCCAGATACTTAATACTATACACTCCTCTGCAGATTGCTTAATGTCTGTCAGAATTAGTTTCTTCATCTATAAAACAATAATAGCATATTATTAAGGGATAAAAATGGCACATATTTTAATAGCATAAGGGATAATTATAACACCTTCCAGGGTTGCTCTACCAAATGGCATAATATATGCAAAGTACTCTATAAATCTTAAAGTACTATATGAATGTTTGCTGTTATTGTTATTGTTGTTATTATTAGTAGAATGTTTTGATGTGGTCTTTTCAGTGAAAGTTGGAAGAGTTTGGAAACTTCCCAAGATGAGGACCCTTAAAAAAAAAAGGCCAAAAAAGAAAAATTAACCCTTCAAAAGTCAGTGTGGTTCACTGGAAATAGCCACAAGTTTAAAGTCTGAGGAATGAGTTCTAATCTTAATTCTGTTATTTATGACTGGGAGTATTTTACTCTCTCTGGTCCTCAATTATCTAATCTATTAAAATGAAGAATTAGTTTAGATTAGTGGTATAAGGCCACATATAGACTTAGAAAACTACAAATTAGCAGTATCAGCTTTATGGGTTTTTTTCATTTTGTTAAATATTTTCCAATTACATTTTAATCTGGTCAGGACACTTTGGGAGTGTGTTTGACACCTCTGCTCTAGATGACCTCCAACGACCCTTTTGATTTTGATTTTGTGACTCTATGGTCCTGCAATCCACTTCTTCCTTAGTCTTCCTCCCAGCCTCTTCCTACTCCCTGCCTTCTTCAGTCTCTCCCAATTACTAGACAAACTCATCACCATGAGCATAACCCTTGGCATGAAAACACTTTCTTTTCCCCAGTTAGTCAAATGGGAAGGTATAAATGTCTCCGTATTGTATGTGTATTATCGCAGAGTTGGAGGGCACTTCAAAGGGAGTTTATTCAGTCTGCCCATTACCCAAACAGGTGTCCCCTCTCCTGAATGTCCTGTGATTTCCTGACTTTTACCTCCTTCCTCCAATTCTCTGGCTTTCCTCTGAGCTAGACCTGCAGCCAGTGGCAGACACCGTCTCTCCCCCTCTGTAGGAGTTGCCACATCCTGTTATCATAAAGGAACTTTTCATGAGAACAAATTAGTTTTCCAGGGGGAACTTTCCACCGGGCATTGATTTTTACTTTTCCCTCCCCAGAATGTATTTGATTTGCAAGGAGAGGTTCTTCCATTCGGCAGAAACAATTGTGTGAAATGGCTAATGTGACAGTTTCATCTGCTGCTGAGCCTTGAGCCCTGGAGCCAGGGAGCCCCTCTCTGGGTGGGTGGGGGTGAGAGCAGAGACAGAATTTACCTTTGAGTTCTTGTTCCAAAAAGGCATCTGCAAATATCACCAGCCCAGTAAGCATTGTTGGGGGGAGGGGGGAGAAGCCATCATTTATCCATGAATCCATGAGAGAGGTGGGCTGGCATCTTTCAATTCTTATGTGCAAGTCTGGGTTAAATTGTGTACTCAGCACTTAAGGTACTGCCCAATCTTAGCTGCAGCACTAGGGGACCAGAACAGTGGGGCCTAAAACACAGTAGACTCTCCCCCATTTTCTGGGATCAAGGTAGGGCATAGGACCAGCAGGACTTCATCAAAAGGTATGGAGTTCAAGCAGAGTGATGGTGTGTAGGAGTAAAGATAACACTGAACTGGGAATCAATATTCTAACTCTATCTTTGGCACAGATCAGTTTTGTGATGTTGAGAAAGTTACTGCTCCTCTCTTGAATGTAATTCCTCAACTACAAAATAAGATCAAAGGACCCTCAAGGTCTCTTCTGGCTACCGAAGGTTCTATGACTTTGTGATCCAAAGCCGGGGCCAGTTAACCTTCTGTGACCTTATCACATTGTATTGTTAATGTTCTTTCTGGCTCTAATGTGAGGGGTGAGGAGAGGAGATGGCAGGGGGGAAGGGGAGGGGAGGAACATCCCATATTCCAAGGCCGTGTTCACCTCTGACACTCTAGGATTCTTTATTCTAAGGTCCCTTTCCTTTCTAACTTTAGTAGTCTATGATTTTATGTTTTTACACTCTATGTTCTAAGGTTTCTTCTAATACTCTATGATCTTTGTCCCAACATTCTCTGCTCCTTCCATTTTCAGCATTCTGATTCTGCCATTAGGCAAGAGCATCATACAGTAAACAGGTGTGCTGAAGATGGGATTCATGTTCCAAGTTGAGTTTGGACCTTCCTAACTCTGTCTCCCCTCTCCAATCCTCACCTCTCAAGTCTGAGCCAATGTTTTATTGTGGAAAGAGGACTAATTTGGAGTTCAAATTTCACCTCTGACACTTACTACCTTTGTGCCCTTGGGCAAGTCAGTCAGCCAAAAAGCATTTATTAAACACTTACTGTGTGCCAGTTACTGTGCTAAGTACTAAGTACAAGCAGAAAAAAGGACAGTCTCTCCCCTCAAGGAGCTTACATTCTAGAGGGAGAATAAAAGGAACCTGAAAAACTGGAGGGTTGGGGAGATATATGTACCTGACTCAGGGGACATGAGGAAGAAAGTTCAGAGTACAGCCTAGAGAGGAATGAGACGTGGCTGACCTGGGCACTCTCCTTCAATGGAAGCTTTGGGAGCAGCCATCCAATCAACCAGACAAACCTTGAGGGCAGAGAGGGTATATCCAATGTGTGAATTTTATGGCTTGATTGAGGCTCAAGAAAAAGAGCTGGAGGGGTGGCTAGGTGGTGCAGTGAGTAGAGCGTCTGCCCTGGAGTCAGAAGGACCTGAGTTCGGATCCAGCCTCAGACACTTAACACATACACAAAAACAAAAACCATGCATTAAGAACTTTATACATTTTAAAGTGTTATTGCTGGTGGCGTTAAGTTGTTTTTCAGTCATGTCCAACTCTCTGTGACCCCATGTGGGGTTTTCTTGGCAAATGCTTGAGTAGTTGGCCATTTTCTTCTCCAGCTCATTTTAGAAATAAGGAAACTGAGGCAAACAGGGTTAAATGACTTGCCCAGGGTCACACAGCTGGCTGCCAAAGCACTGTATGAACATAACACTATTATTATTGTTAATGATCCTCATTACTATTATTCTACAAAGAAAGAAAATAAGGTAAAATGATTCTCCCAGGATTAGAAAGTCAGTAAATGTTGGTGCCAGAGGTCAAAATCCGGTCTGGTAATTCCAAGGCGAGTATTCTTTCATTATATATTATACAGTGTCCTAAATAACCCAAAAGTGAAAAATAATTGTGGTGGACCCAGAGGATGCATGCACTTGAGTATCAGGGAGTTTGAGCTGTCTCTGAACAGAGGGGCAGCTAGGTGGCAGCAGTGGGTGGGGAAGCTCAGTGATACAGTGGATAAAGCACAGAGCCTAGCGTCAGGAGGACCTGAGTTCAAATCTGACCTCAGATATTACTAGCTGTGTGACCCTGGGCAAGTCACTTAACCTCAATTCCCTCCAACAAAGACAAAAACATAGGACTAAGAACCCAGAGAAATGGCTTCCAGTCCCAGCTCTGCCACTAACTCAGTGGGTGAGCTCTGTCAAGTTATTTCCTTTCTCTGGACCTTAGTTCCACACACACACCCCCACCTTTTTTAAATGCATATGCTTTCTTTTTAAATTACCTTCATTTCCACCCAATTCCTCTTCCTAAAAAGCCAATCTGTATAACAAAGATCAGAAAAGAGGGTAAGAAAAAAATAACTAAACAAAACAACTCACACACCAACGGAATCTAGCAGTATGTGCAAAATTCTACACCCACAGTCCTCACCTCTACACAGAAAGGAGGGGTCACAGTTTGTGTTCTGTTCTTCAGGTTCATTCTTGGTTAATATAAGGACATAGTGTTTTAGTTTTGAGTTTCTTGTTCTTTCCATGTACATTGTTATAGGTATGATATGTATGTGTATATGTATATATGTATATATGCATGCTTCTTACATATGTATAAATGTACATTATGTGTATATATATATATATACATATATATTTTCCCCTGGTTCTAATTCATTTTGCATCAATTAATATGAGTCTTTCCATTCTTCTCTCTATTCCTCATACTCAGTGTTTCTTATGATGCCATATAAGACCTTGGTTCCACCATTTGCAAGATGAGGAGGATTGGACTTGGTGATATTGAAGCTATCTTCAAGTTTTGATGTTCTCCAAGTCTATGCAGTGTGGTGTAGCTTAAAAAATACTGGACTTGTAATTAGGAAACTAGGTCCAAATTCTAGCTCTGTCATTTACTACCAATGTGACCTGGGAAGGAAGGAATAAGCATTTATTAAGAGCCTACTATGTGCACACATCTAGTATGTGCCTGAGGGCAGATTTGAACCTAGGTCTTCTTGGTTTTATCCACTGCACCACCTACCTGTCTTTAACTAACTTCCTTGACCTAGAAAAAAGTCATTTCCTCTTTACAGTACCTTACTTTCTCCCTCTCTAAAATGGGAATTGTAACTTGCACTTTCTACCCTAAGCAGGCTAGAGTAAGGATCAAAGGAGAAGGGAATGATACAAATGTGAATTTTTATTCCTGTTGCTGCAACCCTTGCTTTCCAGGGACTTGACCAGCAACCTTGAGAATGTCATGGAATCCAACCCTCTCATTTGATGGAGGAAGAAAGTGAGTCCCAGAACGGAGAAAGGACAGGCCTTAAGCTACACACTTAATGAGTCAGCCCTTGCCCTCTTTCCATGCCCCCACCCTCCAGCTTTGCCCTAGGTGAAGTTTCCCCCAACTCTGAATGGTTCCTGTCCCCTGTAATGCCACTCCTAGCCCCTCAGGCTCCTGGACTGCCCAGCCAGGAAAAATCAATAATCTTTTCAATAAGGCATTTTATCCCTTTATATCTATTGTCTCACATAAAGGTTTTACAGGCACAGAAAGTTCCAAAGTGGGTGTAAAAAATGTTAGGGAGAAGGTGAGGCTGCAGGAGTAAATTACAAACTGGAAGCGGTTTGTGGTACCTTGGGAAGGTGGGAGATTTTATTGATGAGTTTTTATTGATTTACCATCATTCCCAGGGTGGACATTTTCTGGTCTATTATACACCACATTCTCGGCTTATTCCCAGCCCGGCACTAAAGAGGAAATATGGTCACGCTGACCTTGGCAATATGGAGATAATGAAATACCCAGAATGATCCTTTCCCAAGATTTCACCAGCTAACTGAATGTGGGAGCCAATATGGCCTAAAGCCCAGAGAAGAACCAAACTCTGCATGGGCTCTTCTCCTTTGTGAGGGCTCATATCCATGGACTTACCTCTGTGAGTGTACTCCTATCTCTTTGCTCATTTCCATGGATTTACTTTCAAAAGTCCATGGAGCATCTTGCCAAGTTCACCTCCCAGGGATCACCTCCACAGGTTCACACACATGGGCTCATTTCCACAGGCTCATAGATCATCTCCATGGACTCAACTACACAGGTGCATGGAACACCTCTATGAGCTCACTTCAAAGAAACAATGTCCACAGGCTGACCTCCATGGACTCACCTCCATGGGCCCACATTGAGAGGTTTACTTCCAAGGGATCACCTCTCCAGCTTACCTCCTCTGGGTTCATTTCCACAGACTGACCTCCATGGACTCCTCTCCATACTCTTGTCTTTATGGGCTTATTACCATGGGATAAACTTTACTTCACTATTCTCACTTCTGGGGGATCACAGACTTGTTCTCAGGGAGACAGCATGGTATAGTTGAAGGAACACTGGAATTGGAGTCAGGAGACCTGTATTCTGGTCTTAGTTCCACCATTCATTAGCCCTGAGAAAAGTTACTTCTTCCACCTAAAACTCATCTGTTTCATTCATGAAATGGAAATAGTACTAGTACTGCCTCCATCACAGGGCTATTACAAAGGAAATTCTTTGTAAACCACTACACAGAGATATTTAAATGTGAGATGAAAACACTATAGACTATTAAAGCTGGAAGGAGTCAGAAAACCTGGATTCAAATCTTGGCTCCCCCAAAAGTCTTGGCTTACTCATTTATTAGTTCGGTGGTTTGGGGAAAGACTTTTGCTTCTTTGGGGCTCATTTCCCCCCCTTTTAAAATGATAAAGTTGAAATACATGTTATTAAAGGTCCATTCCCTCTCTGAAGGTCTGTCTCTGCCTGCCACATGACTTGCAAAGCTTCACAGAGGAGGTGGTACATGACCTGAGCCCTCAAGGATAGGAATGGTTTTAAGAGGCAGAGATAGGAACAGAAGAGATCATTATGGGCCTGGAAGATGACAGATATAATGCACAGGAGAGAGGGCAGGACAAGGACAAGTAATAGTAAATAATCCAACATGAATGGAATGTATAGTATATAAAAGGAAGTAGAATGGAGTAAGACTGGAAAAGAAAGGTAGGGTCAGACCATGGAAAGCCTTGAATGCCAGAAAAAATGAGTAGGTATTTTATTTTGTAGGCATGGGAAATCATTAAAGATTATTAAACAGGAGGGCAACACACTCAAATCTGTGCATTAGGACAATGAACCCAGCAGCATGTGGAGGATGGGATTGGAGAAAGAAAAGCCTGGAGGGGGGGAGATGAATTAGGAGATGATCACAATAGTCTAGGCCAGGAGTTGGCAAATTATGACCCATGGGCCCAATTCATCCAGCCACCTGTTTTCATACAGCCTGCAAGCTAAGAACGATTTTTTTTCATTTAGGCAGGCAGTAATGAAGGCCTGAACTAAGATGACAGGTTAGGAGTGGGAAGGAGGGAATGAATGTGAGACATATTATGGACATTGAATGGACAGGGCTCATTTGACAAACATTTATTAAGCACTTACTATTAAAGAAAGAGGACAGCAAGGTGGCATGGTGGATAGAGTGCCAGGCCTGGCATGAGGAAGGCTCATCCTCCTGAGTTCCAACCTGGCCTCAGACACTTACTAGCCATGTGACCCTGGACAAGTCACTTAGCCCTGTTTGCTTCAGCTTCCTCATCTTTAAAATGAGCTGGAGAAGGAAATGATGAACCACTCCAGTATCTCTGCCAAGAAAACCCCAAAGGGGAACTGGAAACAAGTGAACAGCAGCAGCAAAGGGAGGCTCCACACTTAGCACCGAAAAATACAAAAATGAGATACGACACTGTCCCTGCCTTCAAGGATCTCACAGTCTAATAGAAGTAGAAGACATCTATGCAAATAAAAATTCTAGGAGAGGGAATGTAAGATCAACTATAAGAAGTGAAAGCTGAGGAGAGAGAGCTCCTTTTGGCTGAGGTGATCAGGGCAGGAAGGCTCCAGAGAGGAACCTTGATTTGGAACATCAACAACCAATCACCGGGGAGGGAGGGAGTCTGCTCCTTTCCAAGGATGAGGAAAAGTGGCGATTAAAGGAGATGGAGGTTCATTCTGTTTGGCTATAACCTAGAGTGTGCAAAGGGGATTTGTACAACATAAGTCCAGCCTGGTAGGTTGGAGTCCCAATATGATTTGAATGCCAAGATGAAGAGTTTGTGCTTTATTTGATGGGCTGGGGGGAGGAAGGGGAAGAAAGGGAAACTGAAGCATTTCATGCTTACTTGAACTAGAAGGAAGAAGTGGAGAAGGAAGATAGGTGGATACAGGCAGCACTTGGTTTAATTAGTCTCCCAACAATGGCTAGATTGAAGGAAGGATAGACTAGAGGCAGGGAAGCCATGTTACTACAATGGCCCAGGTGACAAGGGACTGAACCGGTGTGGTTGTAGCAAGAGTGGAGAGGTAAGTACAGAGTCAAGACATATTTGCAGATATAGAAATGACAGGATTTGTTCATCGTTTAGACATGGGAGCCAAGTTAGAAGATCAGCTGTATCCCTAAACCTCTTCATTAAGAAGAAGATGAAACAGATGCCTCTATCCTCTCTCCTGATCTCTGTAGGACTAGGTTGGGGCCATCCCACTTAGAGGCTCAGAAGATCTTGAATTTTCCATAAAAATATTCTCTAAAACCTTCAGGTTTTGACAGCTGCAGGAGATACGGGAGAAAACTGGAGATGGCCTAGCCTGCATAATATAATATGTCACAGAATACTAGAGCTGGAAGGGGTCCTGGGTCATAGGAGGTTAGAGGAAGAAGCAAGGAACCCTAGAACACAGAATGTCAGATCTGGGAGGGATCTTCGAGGTCAGCTAGTCCGAGACCTTCATTTTATGCAAGAGAACTATGAGGTTTACAAAAGTGAAATGATTTGCCCAAAATCACACAGCTAGGAAATGGCAGGACCTGAATTAAAACCCAGGCCTTTTGATTCCACATAATGTCATCATAGAATATTCAAGTTGGAAAGAGACTTAGCAATCAGTTCAAACTCAGCATTTTTACACATGAGGACACTTGGTTTCAGAGAGTCTAGTGTTCTTTGTACTTTGGCACACAGATGCCTCCCATGCACAACAACAAAAAAGGAAGAAAAAAGGCACATAAATGGCCATGTTGTGGCAATAGGGTACAGTGGTAAAAGCCTTGACTCTGGAGCCAGGAGTCCTAGGTTCAAACCTCACTCTGATGATTGCTACCTGTATGATTTTAGGCAAAACTCTTAACCTTATTTTTTTTTTCTTATGTGTCAATACAGGATGTCTGACCAGATGACCTTAAGTTTCCTCCCAGCTCTAGGAAAATAATCTCTATGATCTTATGACCTATTTCTAGAGATAGGGTAAGTAGCACTGTCCCAGGAATTCTGAATGACTTTGTCCAAGGTCACACAGTTAGGAAGTGTTAGATCTGGGACTTCCTGACTCTCAGTCCAACAGAGTTTACCATATACCCTGGTTCTAGCTTAACAAGTCCTCCTTTCTTTCTCCTCCTCTTCCTCTCCTGTCTCAATTCATTTGGGATCTGGACAGCTTGGGGCTAGAGGCCCTTTGAGGGAATGCTTAATACAGTAACAATGGCATTAAATCAGAGGCTGGCTCCCGGAAGAAGTCAAAGCAAGAAGTTGTTAATACCTTTATTATGGGATAAAATGTATTCATGATATTAAAGACATCACATTTCTGCCTCCGCGTCACATCTGAGATGGAGCACAGATAAATGATCCATCACCACACGAGATCTACAAAAACCATTAGTAACCATGACATTTTGACGTCAGATTTTAAAAAATTCCCAAGTAATCTTTGTGATTTATGAAATGCTGTCTGGGTTCATCGAGAGAGATCTCAGATTTATCACAGCCTGGTTAGAATTATTAATGATTTTCAATTTGTAAATCTGAAGCCGGTATGTCCGTGGGCTCTCGGAAAAATCACCCCAGGGCTGACAGGCAGAGTTTGTGTTCGAGCTAGAGTTTGGCCGGTTACAAGATCTCTCCTTTCCAGCCCATCTCTCCTCCGACCTTTTCTCCCCTTTTGACCAATGGATCATATCATTTTGGAGCTAGAAAGGATCCCAGGACACAGGTTGTCAGAGCTAGATGTGGTCTTATAGGTCACCCACTCTCACTCCCTCATTTTACAGATGAGGAAACTGAGGTCCAGAGAGTTTATTTACCCCTGGTCACACAGATAGTAAGTGGCGAAACCAGACTTGAATGTGTATCCTGAAAAGAAATTCAGTGACAATGGGACCTGAATTTATTGTGCTTAGAGACCCCTGCACCAGTCTTCTACTCACTGGCAGTAGCTAACTTTGGGAGTTAATGGGGGCTAAGTAATAGCCATTCAGAGCTTCAGACTCATTCAGAACTTGAAAGGAATTAATTTTGGAGAAGAAAATCCAAGAGGATAGTCCAAAATCCCTAACCCCTCTGAAAACAGGAGGGACTTGGGATCAGGTCAGTAGGAATCCAGTGTCACTAAGACAGGGTGCTATAATAGAAAGTGTATAGGGCTGTGATGAGAAAAAAACAAACACTTTATAAATCTTAAAGCAATATAAAGATATGAACTACTATACTATTATTAGCATGTCACTATCTTGGGAAGGTTAATACCTCTGAGACTCTGTTTCCTCATCAACAAAAATAAGGAGATTGGTCTAGACAGCTTCTAAGTTCCCTTTCATCTCCAAATCTATAACCCAGTCCTCTCCCTACCCGAGCTTCTTAGCCTCACAGGCATCTCACAGCTGGAGACTCAGGGGGTACCCACCTGCCCACCCAAGGACTGAGAGAGGTTTAAGAAAAGGTCTGTTCTTTCCTGAACATTCCTCCTTCCTGGTGCCTGTCTATCCACAGACAATATAATATCATCTAATATAATGTGATATATATTCATATTTATATATATGTACTGTAATACATAAAACACAATATCATAATCTACTGCTTTTTTTACCCAGACATTTCCAACAACCTGAATGTAACTTCAACCACAAAGAAGCTGGGGATAAATTAAAGATAGATAAAAATGTAACTCTAAGGCAGAGGGTCAGATGTCTGCCTTATTTTGAGGAATTTTCCCCCAAGTTGGGGCTCAGAGTTACTGTGGCTGTATTCTTATTTCATCTCAAATAAGCTCCTTAAGGCAGCAAGAGGAGACAACTTCATGGACCTATGGGACCAGTATGTTTCCCCAGACCTTAAATGAGTGACATTTTAACTCAAAGAAAATGTTACTCCATTTTCCAAGTAAAAAGGATTAGACTTGTTGTTCTGCTTGGTGTTAGAGGGCAGAACTAGGACCCAGGGGTGGACATTACAAAGAGAGAGTTTCCAACTCAGTGCAAGGGAAAATGTGCTGATTACAAGCAGTATCTAAAAGCAGAATGAGTTGTCTCAGGGGGGAGTGAGGTCCCCATCTCCACAGGACTTCAAGAAGACAGATGACTATTTGTTCAGGACCTTCAGCAACCAACTAGACAATAGTCCAGATAGAAAAGATCCAGGCACTATCCTAGAAGATTACACAAGGATTCTAGAGGATTATTTTGCTAAAGGATTGAGCCAGTCTTGTGGTGTGCAAGAAGGCAAATGCAGTCTCAACTTGAACTGACTTGCATCCCACTGTATCTTACCCTGGTCAAAACAAGTCTAGAGTTTTGTCTAATTCCACATATTACTTTCCCAGAGGAGGGGACCAGGATAATTAGGGAACTGGGAACCATGTTGTGCTAAAATTGGTCAAAAAAAATTAGGGATATTTAGCCTATAGAAGAAGATTCTTAGGGTGTGACATGGTCACTGTGTTCAAATATTCAAAGAAAGTTTGCTTTGTAGAGGAGTAATTAGATATATTTTTCTTGGCTCCAGAGGGCTAAATCAAAGGGTCCCATGGACATATCCCTGCTCAGTTATAATTCAAGCTGTCCAAAATGTGGAATGAGTTTTCCTTGAGTCAGTAAGTTCCCCATCATTGGAGGTCTTCAAGCAGAGACTGATGACCACCTGTCAGGAATATGACAAAGAGGATTTCTATTAATATACAGATTGAACTATATGACTCTAAGGTCCTTTTCAACAGATTCTATGATTCTTTGCTTTGAGGTCCCTTCCAGCTCTAACTTTCCATGTTGTAAAGCCCTCTCTAGCACTAATACCCTAAGTATGGTACCTTCTAGTTCTAAATGCTTATGTTCAGAAGGTTTATGTACCTTATGAAAATGTATTTAATGCTTGGGAATGTCCAATGACCATCTAATGGAAATCCTTCATTTCTATAGTTTATTTTCTTTTTTTTAAATCAAATGCTTTATTAACTTCAGGTTTACATCATTCATTTCCGCCACATTTTGAGTTACAAATTTTCTCCCTGTCTTTCCCCTACCCACCACCCCAAAATAGCAATCCCACTGGATATCCCCTCCTCCAATCTGATCTCTGCCATATCTTCTCCCATACCCCATTCGACTTTCCAGTAGGGCACAGTGGATCTCGATGCCCCAGTGCCTGTATATCTTATTTCCCAGTTACATGTAAAATAATATTAATAATAGTATACATATATGTATATGTGTATGTGTATATTAAACATTTGATTTTAAAACTTTGAACTCCAGATTTATTCCCTTCCTTCCTTGTCACCCACCCTTACTGGGAAGATAAGCAATTCAGTATAGGTTATACATGTGTAGCTATGCATAACATTTCCATAATGGATATATTGTAAAAGACTGACTATATTTCCCTCCCTCCTATCCCACCTCCCACTTGTTCTATTCTCTACTTTGATACTGTCCCTTTTCAAAAGTGGGTGCTTCCAACTTCCCTCCCCCCCAGCCTACCCTCCCTTCCATCATCCCCCCTCTCATCCCCTTCCCCCCTACTCTGCTGTAGGGTGAGATACCCTATTTAGTGTGTATGTCATTCCCTCCCTAAGCCAAATTCAATGAGAATAAGGTTGACCCATTCCCTTTTGCCTTCCTGTTCTTCCCCTCCACTGTAACCATTTTCCCTTACCTCTTCTATATGAGATAGTTCACCTCATTCTGTCTCTCCCCATCTCCTTTCATTATATTCCTCTTTCTCCTCTTAATTACACCTTTTAAGCATTATCCCTTCCTATTAAATTGGTCCTGTGCCCTCTGTCTATGTATACGTATAAACATAAATACACACATTCACATATTTATTCATATGCCCATATACCCTCCTATATAGACATATTTATGTATGTACGTGTATATTGTTGAAGGGAATAGAAATACATATTTCTATTCCCTTCAACTATTCTCATACTGAGAAAAGTTTCATTAGTTACAATTATCATTTTTCCATGTAGGATGTAAATAGTTTAACTTTGATAAGTTCCTTATGATTTCTTTTCCCTGTTTACCTTCTCATGCTTCTCTTGCTTCTTGTATCTAAATGTCAAATTTTCTATTCAACTCTGGTTTTTTCATTAAGAATGCTTGAAAGTCCTCTATTCCATTGAATGATCATATTTTCCCCTGAAACATGATACTCAGTTTTGCTGAGTAGGTGATTCTTGGTTTTAATCCCAGCTCCTTTGACCTCCAGAATATCATATTCCAAGCCCTTCAATTCCTTAGTGTAGAAGATGCCAGATCCTGTGTTATCCTGATTGTGTTTCCACAATATTCAAATTGTTTCTTCCTGGCTGCTTGTAATATTTTCTCCTTGATCTGGGGATTCTGGAACCTGGCTATAATATTTCTGGGAGTTTTCTTTTTGGGATCTTTTTCAGGAGGTGGATTCTTTCAACCTCTATTTTGCCCTCTGGATCTAAAACATCAGGGCAGTTTTCCTTGAGAATTTCTTGAAGGGTGATTTCTAGGTTCTTTCCTTGATCATGGCTTTCAGGTAGTCCAATAATTTTTAAATTGTCTCTCCTGGATCTATTCTCCAGGTCAGTGGTTTTTCCCATGAGATATTTCACATTGCCTTCTAATCTTTCATTTGTTTGGATCTGCTTAACAGCATCTTGATTTCTCATAAAGTCATTAGCTTCCATTTGCTCCAGTCTAACTCTGAAGGAATGAATCTCCTCAGTGAACTTTTGAGATTCTTTTTCCATCTGGCAAATTCGACTTTTTAAGGCATTCTTCTCCTCATTGCCCTTTTGGGCCTCCTTTGCCATTTGAGCTAGTCTATTTTTTAAGGTGTTGTTTTCCTCAGTCAGGCTGTTGACCCTCATTTCATACTTTTCCTGCATCCTTCTCATTTCTCTTTCCAATTTTTCCTCCACTTCTCTTATTTGACTTTTAAAGTCCTTCTTAAGGTCCTCTATGGCCTGCAACCCGCTCATGTTTTCCCCTGGGGCTTTTGGAGCAGGACTTCTGACCTCACAGTCCTTTTCCCGCTCTATGCCCCCAAAATAGGAGTCTAGGGTTGCATTTTTCTGTTTCCTTTGCCTTGGCATGTTGCCACTTAATTACTTGACTTTTGGGCTTGTTGCCACACTATGGCTTTAAGGCCAGATAGAGGAATTTTCGTCCCGAACGTGTGGGGGGCAACTTCCGTTTCTGGCAAGCTGTAAACCCACCCACAACTTCCACCCTAGATCACAATCCAGATCCAGGGAGGTTAAAGCAAGAGCGATTACCCCCCAAGACTGATCGCTGGATCTCCCCAAGATTTGTAGGCTGGGAGCCGGAAATGCCTCTGAAAACTACAAAATGGCGTGTCTCCTCAGCGGCTTCTAGCCCCCAGGGGAGGGAGCTGACGCATTCCCCAAATACAGGTCCCAAAGTCCATAGGACACTAACCTCTTACTTTGTCCTAGGCAAGTCTATGTTGATAATTCTGGAGTCTCCACAGTTCCTGGTGTTCTGGGGTTCCTCCAGCCGGCTGCTGGCCCTGCCGCCCTGGGGCTAAAACCTCGGCTCACGTGGACCTGGGCTCGGCTCTGCTCCTGCGCTCTGCGCGCTGCCGGCTCCCAGACCACTGCGCTGGTCCTTCCTGCAGGGTTGCTGGGCTGTCCTCAGCGGGAGGTTAGCTTCTCTGTGTCGTTCTGTGGGTGCTGGGGCTCCAGAAGTTGTTCACAGTCCTTTTTTACATAGTTTGTGGAGAATCTGGGGGCAGAGAGGCTTGGACGAGCTGTTTCTACTCCGCCATCTTGGCTCCGCCCCCCCGAGTTAGTCTATTTTTAAGGTGTTATTTTCTTCAGTCAGATTGTTGACTCTCATTTCATAATTTTCTTGCATCGTTCTCATTTCTCTTCCCAATTTTTCCTTCACTTCTATTATTTGGTTTTCAAAATCCTTCTTAATCCTGTAACCCACTCGTATTTTTCTTGGAAGCTTTTGGTGCAGGAGTTCTGACTTCACTGTATTCCTCCTGTTCCATGCTTTGATCCTTTTTATCCCCAAAATAGGAGTGTAAAGTTGGGTTTCTCTGTTTGTTTGCATCCATTGCCTGCTCATATTGCCACTCGATTACTTGACTTTTGGGCTTTTTGCCATAGTAGGACTCTGCCACCAGACAGGGGAGCTTCATCCCAAATGCTGGGGTTTTCTCAGCTGCCAAAGGTATTAGTTGCGTGCCCTCTCTGAAGCCTCCACACTCTCTGGCAAGCTGGTCACACCCCCCAGGACCTCCACCCTAGACCACAATCCAGGTCCAAGCAGGTTAAAGCAAGAGTGATTACTCCTCAGACTGGTTGCTTGGTCCCCCTACAATCTGCAGGCCAGGAGCTGAAGCAGCCACATGGCTGTGGCTGCATGGCTGTGGTGCCTCAGCCACTTCTCGCCCCAGGGGCAAAAGCCTATGCACTCCCAACTACTGGATCCCAAAGTCCACACTGCACTGATCTCTTACTTTGTCTTTAGCATCTATGTGTTGATAATTCTGGAAACTGCCACAGCTGCTGGTGATCTGTATTCCATACAGCTGGGGCTGGTCAGACCCACCCTGGGGCTAAGACCTCCAGCTCGAGCAGGCTGGGGTCAACTCCCAGAGCACTGAGCTGGCCACTTGCTGCTGGCCTGCTGGGCTGTCCTTGTGGGAGGTTAGCTTCTCTGCATCATTTTGTGGGTTCTGTAGCTCCAAAATTTTTCAGAGTTGCCTTTTGCAACTTCCAGCTCTGGGGGAGGTGGAAACCAGAGCCCTGAGGAAGTTCTGTTTCTACCGCACCATCTATATAGTCTCTTTTCTAACAGTGTTCTAAGACTGGATGAGGGTTGGCATTCTATTGTTTTAAAGGTCTTCCTAGGTCTAAAGTTCTATAGTTCTAGAAATAAGGACTCTCTAATCATATTCCCAGTGGCCTGAGTGTTTACTAGAGTTTCTTCTTTCTCTTCTCTGAAGATCTGTGGCAAAGGAAGGTCTATGACTTCTCCATCAAAATTGCTGGTTGTCTAGACCTAGACTCTCTCTACTTTCCAGTTAATGAAAGAAACCCTGTTATAGAAAAGAACTCTCTTAATCATTAGGCTGCTTGGAACCACCCTAACCTCCCAGACACCAAAGCTGAACTTAGCCCTGGCTTCCTCTCTGCTTCACCCTGTGCCCTCTGCCTGGGAGAAAGTCCCACTCTAGCAGCACCTATTCTGCCTCCCCCAGGACACCCAACTCCCCACCTCCCAAGTCAAATGTGATTCCAATTTGGAAGTAACATGACAACAGACACACAGTGTAATAACCCGGCAAAGCGACATGGCTCACAAACCGGCCTCAGACTCCACATCCAATGAAGTTCTGACAGAGAAAAATATGTATTGGCAACATTTTTTTGATCCACAATTCAAAGGGAAAATTGAAACCATATTTCCGTAAGGTTCAGAGCCTGGAAAGAGAGTTCTCAATAAACAAAGGGAGACAGATCATGTAATTCCCTCCTGCCTTTCCATTTGTCTGCCTGTGAAGGTTCAGAAAGAGGAAAAGAAGCAGAGAGATGGAGTGAGACACACAGAGAGACAGACAAAGAAACACATAGAGAACAAGAGGAGGGTGCAAGTAAACAAAGAGAAACTGAGTCAGAGAAACAGAAGAGGAGGAAGAGGAAGACAAAGAAACACTCAGGAGGAAAAGGTGAATGCAAAAAGCTGAAGGCTTAGAGAAAGAATTGGAAAGAGAGACAGATCAACAAATTCAATCTAAAATTTGTTCAACTCAACAAGCATCTACTGAGCAGAAGGTATAGAAAATGCCTGGGAAAGAGAAAGAGAAAGGAGAGAGAAACAAAGCCAGAGAGTGAGACAGAGAGACAGATGAAGAGACAGAGACCAATACAGAGACAGAGGGGAGAGACAGACAGACAGAGACAGAGAAGCAGCAGATAGAGAAAGACAGGAAGGAGGAGGGAAAGGGAGAAGAGACAGAGGGAGAGAAAGGCAGACATACAGAGACAAAAAGAGGGAGACAGACAGAGAAACAGAGACAGAGGCAGAGACAAACAGAGAGAGTCAGAGGGAGAGACCAAGATAGAGACAAACACAGACAGAAAGAAAGGTAAAGGGACACAAGGGGTTTTTTTTTGTTGTTGTTTTTTGTTTTTACTAAAGCTTCTAACTATGGCTCAGGGTGACATAATTATTATTATCAACAATAACAACCAAAATATAGCACCTACTATGTGCCAGGCACTATGCTAAGCTCTGTATAATTATTATTTCATTTGATCCTCAATAGTAGCACTACCCTTTTTAGGGGAGGGAGAGCTCTGCTCCAGTATTAAAATTCCCAGAATTTCTAAGCTAGAAGGAACCTCAAAGGACATCTCTGCCAACTTATACCTGATCCAAAGCCCCTTCTACAGCATTCTAGCTTTTGTCTGAATACCGCTGGGAAAAAGAAACTTTCTGTTGCAAAGAGCACATTCCATTTTTTGGATAATTCTAATCATTTAGAAGTTTTCCCTCTTATCAAGATAAAATCTGCCTCCCTGAAACTGCAACCCACTGTGCTGGTTCTGTCCTTTGGGGCAAACAGAATAAGCCTAATCTTTTTTTTTTTTTCCATCTGAGTCCTTCAAAAACTTGGAGAAAAAAGAGATCAGGACCCTCCTGTGTCTTTTCTTCCTCAAGCTAAATACACCATCTTCCCTAAATCAATTGCATGGCCTGGCATCTCTTCACCATCCTGGTAGCAGAGGCCCCTGGCTATGCTTACCTTATCTCCTAAAATATTTCACCCACAACTGAATGCAGTCCTCCAGATGTGGACTAAAGAAGGCAGAGGCTTACGGGGCTACTGCCTCTCATTTCCCCAAACACTATATTTCTCTGTTAAAATTGCTTTAAATTTTTTGGCTTTTGACTCATATTGATCTTTCCATCTAGGTCCTTTTCATATAAATCATTGGCTAGTCATATCTTCCCGTCCTATACCCGGTCAATTTGATTTTTGAACCCAGGTTTAGGACTTTAAATTTATACAGAATTAAATCTTATTTTAGGATATTTGACCTATCATTCTAATCCATCAAGATCTTCTTCTTAACTCACTTCTGTCAGCCAACATATATCCACAGAGACACCCATGAACCCACACATATGACAAATATCATATAGACACAAACATATCAAATACATATATGCATAGACACATAGGTATATACTCATACATTTATACAAAGACATACATATACACAAACCTACTTGTACACATATAATAACACATAGACCTAGACACAGGGGTTTGAGTACTTATTAACATACACATATACAGTGGGATATGTACACATACATATAACATAAGCATGTAGTTATATGTATTGATATGGGCACATACATGTGGATGGCACATGTTTATGTGTACACAGGGGAAACATTGCTCCCATGCATCCAAAAAAAAATACCCACATGACAAACACACACTCACATATACATGTTTAATAAAGAACTCAGAGAACTCATTTCACTTGATGGCAGGGCGCCGGGGATCGTTAGAACGTGAGACATATATCCTGCTTTTGTGATCCACCAGGGGCAAACCAAGAACACGTTCAGGGAGTCCCTATTTTATCCTGTATTCATTGCTGAATGCATCAAAACTCTCATTTTGCTATAATGTTCAAATTAAGCAACTGTTCAGAGTTGGAGAGGAGCCAACCGGCTAGGGAGGAGCCAGCTCAGGAATGGGAGAGCTCGGAGTGGCTTGGAAGACCTGGGCTAGTGCACTAGGGGATGGACTCCATCACTTGGAGAGAGATGGTCTATGTCCTTTGGGGCCTTGGCCTGGGTCATTTCCCTCAGTGGGGAGAGGTGGAGGCCTGGAGTATTCCTCATAGTTGTTTGGATGAGGGAGGTGACAGTACTACTATTTTCCACTCTGGTCAGCCTCTACTGAAATTCTTAGGTTTCCCTTAGAAAACCACATTTTAGGGAATGCTTGACAAACTATGTATGTCCAGAGGAGGGCAGCCAGATAGTGAGGAGACCGGAGGCTATGTCATGGGAGGGTTGGTAGAAGGAAATGGCAAAGTGCTGCCTGGAGAAGGAACTCTCCAGTGTTCTATGAAACCACACCTAGCTAACATTTCTATGGCACTTGATAACTTTTCAGACATCTTTACATCTGTTATCTCATGTGATCCCCAAAATAACCTTGTAAGATGAGGAGTTCAAGTGCTAAGACCATTTTGGGAAGAAGGAAACTGGGGTACAGAGAAGAGGAATGACTAGTCTAAGGTCACAGAGTGTAAAACAAAGGGTGTAGAGCAAAGGTAATAATCTAATATTCTTTCCCCTCCATAGTGGTCGCTGCCTATGAGGGACCAGATCGATGCCTTTGCATATCTGAAGGGCTGTCATGGGGAAGAGCAGGGACGCTAACTTTGCTTGACTTCCATCTGTCAAAGTGGATGGAATAAGAAGCCATGGGAGGAAGTTTCCAAGAAACAGATTTCATTTTGATATAAGAAGAAACTCCCCGATAACGAGAACTATGTGAAAGGTAAAAGGCCAATGGACTGTGTCAAGATAGCAAGCTCCCCATCTCCAGAGGTTTTCAACTGGAGCCCTGGTGACTGCTGGGCAATGGTGTAGTATGGTCTTTTTGCTTAGGCAGGGGTTGGGCTAGGTGACCTCTCAGGCCCTGTCCCAGGCCCAGACTCCATGACTCATACCTTCCTAATGCACAGCTCGAAAATAATCCTCTCCTTGTGTGGAAGCTACTAGGGCACATCATGGCTCAAGTCCGTGTGAGTGGGAGTAAAAATTACTCTTAGCCTCCAGTCCTCAGTTTCCTCATCAGTAAAATAAAGAGGTTAAACTAGATAGTCTGGAAGGCCCCTGCCAGCTTGAAAAGTCTCTGTGCCTAACATTTTTTTTGCTTTTTTTTTTGGAGGGGGGAAGGCAGAGCAATTGGGGTTAAGTGACTTGCCCAAGGTCACACAGCTAGTAAGTGTTAAGTGTCTGAGTTCAGATTTGAACTCAGGTCCTCCTGATTCTAGGGCCAAAGCTCTATTCACTGTGCCATCTAGCTGCCCCAGTTCCTAACATTCTAACATGCTTTTCATGCTAATGTTTTATTTTCTAAGCTTTTCTTCATCTCTAACATTTCTTGTTCAAAGGTTGTTTGTAGCATTGCATGGCCCAGTGTGTGTCTTGAGTGTCAGTTCTGTGGAGCAGATCAGTCACTTTTTTTTTCCAGGAGAAAGTGTTACATTATAATTGGGAATATGGGTTTTGGGGCAGAGTCTTGGATATATCTGGTTCTGTTTGCCCCTTGCCCCACCCTGTTACCTTCCACCAAAACAACCAAGAAAACTGTGAGAGAAGAAAGCCCAGGTATGGCTATTTGGGCTTGAAGGGAAGACTTTCCTGAATATGTAAGCCCAACCCCTGTCAAAGGGTGGTGGAAAGCCTAAACCCAAAACAGGAGGCTATATGAACCCCTAGACCTAGAGCAGAGGGATGATTTTGGACCTAAGGACCCTAGCCCTATAGCAGGGAGATGGTAAGGAACTCCCTAACCCTACATCAGGGGAGCGACTGAGGATCCCAGACCCAAACCAGAGAAGTAATTGCAAGATCAATAATGCCATCATCTTAGGACACCCATGGCAATGACTTCAGGGCCAAAAAAGATGGATCATTATGTTGCCAAATACCTCAACCCCATAGTAAGGGCAAGCCCAAAAGGCGATTAGGGGGAGATAATTATATATAAAGAGGCTCCCTCCCTAGAGTAATAATATAACCACAGGGACTCTAGCTCCACAACTGAACAATGATAATTTAGACAGGCACCCTGGCCTTGTTTTAGAGGACCAAGCAGGGCCCTTAGTTGCTTGGCGAGAGCCTCTATGTGAAGGCCTAGATCCTTTTTGCTCTCAGAGACACCAGCCTGCTAACCCAGGAGCATCATGTAAGGAAGGTCATGGGTCTTCTGTCCCAGGAGGAGCCACCTCCTTAAAATCAGGCATGTAGGTTGCCAGGGAAACCATCTCCTTTGTTAGCATCACCCACCAGAGGGAGGAAATAATCAATGCAATAGTCAGGATACACACACCAATGCAAACATATATACTCCTTTCTAGGCATATGCACCTAGGCTCAAGAGACGTGAGCTCCCACCCCAAAAGCAAACTCTGCAACCAAATAATTATAGAATATTAAACCTAGAAAGTCCATCAGAGAATATCTCCTCAGTTTACAAAGGAGAAAACTGAGGCCCAGAGAGTTTAAGTGACTTATCCAACAATACACTGATAGTAGACCAGAATTCAAGCCTGGGGTCTCTGACCCCAAATCCAGGGCTCTTTCCACTCCCTCCTAGGCTTTCACAGGAAGCCCTGGGCCAGGATGGCATTTATCTCCTCCCTCCTTTCCCTCTCAGCCTCTGGTTTCCATAGAAATCTTGAGCCATAAATCCGCCTGCTTGTTTTTCTTATTACGAGTTTGTTTATTTATAGCTCTTAATGGCCTCTCCTGATGATGCCAGAAAATAAGACCAGGAGAAGGGAACAAGAGCAAGCCCGGTGGGAGAGACGACTGCCCGGGCATGCTGGGGGTGAGGAGGGGAGGGGGAGAAGGGCGGCTCCCTTCTGCTGCAGCCCTGACCCTAAATGTAGCTTCCGCCATCAGTCCTGGGAGGCTCATAGGACCCAGGGGTTTAGAGTGAGTGCTAAGAGACCTTAGACATTAGCATCAAGTCCGAAACTCAGGAGGATAAGTGACCTGCCCAAAGTCACACAACTAATCAGCAGCAGTGCTTGGTGAGCTCAGCTCCACTGTGCTTGGGCACAAGGAAAGATACAACATTAATGTTAGACACAGCTCCCAGAGCAACTGAGGACTAAGTCACTAATTGTATTATTATATTATATGACATTATACTATATTATAATATTATACCACATATATTACACTATAGCATTATGTATCATATTATATATCAAATATACAGAATATATTATTTATACATGACAGTATACTACATTATATGTTACATTGTATTATATTATACAATATTACATGACAAGCAAACTCAAAAGGTACAAACAATGCTCTGGGAGGTCTATACATCATTGTACACAGGTCAAATAGAGACAACAAGTATTTGTTAAAGGTGGCTGGCACCATGGATAGAGTGCTGAGTCTGGAGTCAAAAAGACCAGGGTTTAAAGCTGACCTCAGACACTTCCTAGCTGTGGGACCCTGGGCAAGTCACTTCATACCTTCCTGGATAAAGGCTGGAGAAGGAAATTTTAAGCCATTCCAGTATCTTAACCAAGAAAACTCCATAGACAGATGGTCTAAAGGGTCATGAAGAGTTGAACACTACTGAACAGCAATGGGGGAAGACTAAAAAGTATTAAGAAAAAGGAAGGCAGGAAGGAAGGAAGGAAGGAAGGAAGGAAGGAAGGAAGGAAGGAAGGAAGGAAGGAAGGAAGGAAGGAAACACAGAAAAAGCAATAAGGACAGAGAAAGAAATCCATAGAATCTGGAGCAGAGCACAGAGGGAACCAAACATAACTGGCTGGGGAGTTTCCTTGAAATGGAAGTTCTGGGAAGAGCTGACCAGAGACAGGGGCCATAGGGCTGGAGGGCAAGAAAGTTGCAGAATTTCTCATTGCTTATCTGTAAAATGGGAATACTCATATTACCCATGTCAGAGTTGCTAGGATGAAGGGGAGGTGGAGAATAAGCATTTATTAAGCACCTACTATATGCCAAGCACTGTGGTCAGCACTTCACAAATGTTATCTCATTTGATCCTCACAGTAACCCTAGGAAATAGGTGCAATCATTACCCCCATTTCACACTTGAGGAAACGGAGGCAGAGAGAGGTTAAGTGACTTACCAAGTGACTCCCACAGGTAATAAGTGCATGAGTTCAAGTCTGAAAACTCAGGTCTTTCTGACTCTTAAGTCCAGCTCACTATCTACTGTGCTACCTCCACACCTATTGTACATTATAAACCTTAAAGGCATTCAATTCAATAGTTTCTCTTCCTCCAATCCATTCCTCACACACAATTCCAAAGTCACCTTCTAGGATCATACACTTTAGAGAGACTTTAGTCAACAGTCAATAAAAGTCAATAAAAAAAATTTAAGTCCCAGGCATTGTGCTAAGTGCTGGAGATACAAATATGAAAGAAAAAAAAACAACACAGTCCCTCCCTTCAAGGAGGTTACAATTTAATGGAAGAAGACAAAACACCAAAGTCTGAAAATTGGGAGAGGGATGGAAAAGGGAAAATATTCAACTCAGGAGCTTGAAAAAGTCATCGAAATCCCAAAGTACTGTAGCCAGGAGAGAAATGAGCCATCTGAACTGAGCTCCTGTGGCTCCACCCTCCAGTCAGAGGGACCCAGGATAGGGATGAGGTGAGTACTGAGGCTGGATGATGAGATTTTCCCAATAATGCGCTTCTGGGAGCATGGGGTGGGGAAGGGAGGTAGTCAGAGAAACCCCAGAGTGAGGTACTTCACCTTGCTGCCTCTGGTCTTACTCTACTCTCTTCTCTTTGTCTGTGAAAAAAGCTTCCCTGCTCCCCATCAGTGCCTTTGTCATCAAAGATTCTGAATTAACTGAGCTCTGAGCTTTAGAGTAGGTCGCATCAATAAAAATGAATGAAACGACATTTATTAATTACCCACTATGTGCCTGACACTGGGCTGGATGCTGAGAATGAAAGTATGTCAGATACTATCTGCCCTCAGGGAACTTAAATTCTAATGGGAGAAGATGCCACTTAGATGTTATCCCTCCCTGAACTTTTAAGAGATAAGCGCCTTCATTTGGGGGGTGGGTGGGTGGGAGGGGGCTTAGGCACATCACTAACCCTGATAACTAGCTACTCTTAAGAGGGCCTTTCCCCACCCTTAATCTTTACCCTATCCCTTTACCCTTAGCCTAAGCCAACTAACCCTGACTCACAATGTACCCTCTTTTATGATGGAAAGAGATCAACCCACAGCAGGCATGACCACTTAGGGAGGAGACTCCTGAGGTTTATTCTCGGAGTGAACCTTCTGTGCTTTCTCTGTGACTGGCACTGTCATTTTCTATTAAAGGATGAAATGAGTTCTTAAAACTGAAATGTCGGAGATTGTTATGGTAATGCAGCCCAGTGGGAGAGCGAATGCCTAAAGCTTCAAAAAAAAAAGCCTCCCTCGGGGAGTAGTGAGTTCCCCGAAAGTGGAGGTCTTCAAGTGGAGTTTAGATGAAGCTTGAGGGGCCTGTTGTAGAAGGGGATTCTCTTCAGGTGCTCATTGGCTTAGATGGCCTCTGATGTCCCTTCCAACCCTGAGTGGTAGCTTGCATTATTAAATTCTGTTTCCTTTATCTAGTCAATCCAACCTGTCAAAGGTACTTTATCACTAATGTACTCTTTTCCCCTGTTATTTTACTTTATAAAGCACTATACAGTTTTACCACAGGTTTCCTTCAATGATGGTTAGATGTGTTTCTTCTCCTTCTTTGTTAAATAATATTTCTTTAGCAATTCTGGCACAATTACCATATATCACCCACATTTCACAGAATCACAGGAGCTCAGAGATGAAAGGAAATTCAGAGGTCATTTTGTCCAGCCCCTAACTGAACAATAATCTCCCTCTGCAACATACTCAACCATACAACAACATTACCACACACCCAACATTTAGTCATCCAGCCTTGGCTCAAAAACCTTCAGGGATAGGGAAAAAGGAAAGAGAAGAAAGGAGGAGAGAAAATGGAGAGAAGGTAGGATGGAGGGGAAGGGAAGGAAGAAGAGAGATGAGGGGGGAGAGAGAGAGACAGAGACAGAGAGAGAAGAGAGAGACAGAGAGAGAGAGGCAGAGACAGAGAGAGAGAGACAGAGACAGAGAGACAGAGAGACAGAGAGAAAGAGAGACAGAGAAAAGGGAGATTTTCAATAATTTTATCTGTACTTTTGAATGGGGGCTAGACATAGTGATCTGCAAGCTCAGTATCAAACAAGAATGTGCTATGGAAACCAAGAAAGAGTGTCTAAAACCAGGGAGATGATCATTCCTTGGTATTCTGTCCTGGTCAGACCCTGTCTAAAATAATGTGTTCAGTTTGGGATATCATACTTTGGGGAAAGCATTGATAGTCATGATAATCCTGAGAAGGTGGCATAAGATGGTGAAGGGTTTTGAAATCCTATGACATGAGGACCAGTTGAAGGAAGAGGGGATGGATAATTTGGAGAAGCCTTGGCAGGCAAGGATCTTTATATCTGTCTTCAAAGATCTGAAAGGTTATTTATTACATGGAAGAAAGATTAACCCAAGAAGGCAGAACAGAAACATGGATGGAAGTTGCAAAGAAGCAAATCTGGATTTGACATAAGGAAAAAATTCCTAATAATTGTGTTATCCACAAGTGGTGATCTTTTGACAAAGGATAAGCAACTATTTGGAGAGTAGGTTATAGGGGGCATTCTTGTTCAAGTATGAGGTCCCTCTGAACTCTGAGATTCTGTGATTCTATGAAAAAGATCCAAGTTAAACCTTTTACTATATTGTAAGCTCCTGGAAGGCAGGGATCATGTAATTTTTTCATATATTTTTTATTCCTAGAACTAAACACAATATTGTGAACATTCTTTAGTACTTCCAAACATCTGGGATTCCTTGAGTGTGGATATTCTCTCTAATGCCCATCCCTGTCCCTCTACCCTTTACCCTACAGTGTCCTTGCAAATAGAAAATCTCCATGAGCTATTATTGATTCCTCAGGTGATGGGCATCTCTGTCTTGATCAGGAATGGTCCTTGAAAAGCAAGCACAGGGTTTATGATCTGGCCTCTAGTCAAGAGTTTGTTTTGTTTTGTTTTCAGATTTATAGGAATTTCCTGTACAACGTAAACTCTTTGAGGGAAGGAAAGATCTCAGTCTTTATATTTATATCCCTAGCACCTAGGATAGGCCCTGCACATAGTAGGCATCAGATAAAATTTATAAATTGAATTGATGGAGTTTGTGCTCCTCTGGCACATAAAGGTTTATTGTTGTTGTTGCTTTTTGGAGGGGGAAGGCAGGACAGTTGTGGTTAAGTGACTTGCCCAAGGTCACATGGCTAGTAAGTGTTAAGTGTTCAAGGACGAATTTAACTCACTTCCTCCTGACTCCAGGGCTGGTGCTCTATTCACTGTGCCACCTAGCTGCCCCTGCTCATAAAATTTTAAATCGTAGACTTCTGGAGTTGGAAAATACCCCAGAAGGTACAGGATCACCAGATTAAGGTCATCCCATGCTTCAAATATCACCTCATCATGACCTAGTTATGAGTTTAGACTTGGAATGAACCTTAGGAAGTTCAGATCTTACAACCCCTTCATATTACAAATAAGGAGATTGAGTTCCAAAGAGTTTAAGTGATTTGTCCCCAATTTTTTTATCTTACAAATGAGGAAACACAGACTATGAGAAGTTGTTACCTCCCCAGGATCATATTGGCAGTAACTGGAAAGGACATAATTTGAACCCAAGCATTTCAAATCCCAACCCCTGTACGTCCACTTTGCTTATCCTGGTCATTGCACTGGTGCTTAGGAGATGTTTGTTAAACTGAATTGAGTTACACTGACAGACAGGCTAGCAGGATAGAGAGAGAAATATAACAGAGAGAGTACTGGATTCAGAATCAGAGCACCTGATATCTATAGCTGTGGGACTTGGCCAAATGGCTTAAGGGCTCAAGGACTCAGTTTCCCCATCTGTAAAATGGGGGCATTGAACTATATGATTTGTAAGGTCCCTCCTAGGTATGTCGCCCACAAATTTATTCTTAGTGGAGGGTGGCTAAGTATCAGGAACAACACCACCATCCCCACCCTCCTCCTCCCCCTCCCCTCTCCCCCCCCCCCACAATTGGTATTACAGACTCAAGATTGACCCCAGGGCTATGTTTTCCATTACTGTACTATATCAAGGCTCATAGATAGTATGGTAGTCAGCTCCTTTCCAATGAGCACTCTTTTTTCTGTCTCCAAATCACAAAAACTTCTACAGACTTGGGTGTTTGTGTGGGTACCTGAAGAGACATAGTAAATGCATGTGTGCTTTTAATAAATGTTCCATCTGTACACGTCTCCATGCCCATTTCACATGCACAGCACACATATTCACAGGTATATACACAGACGCAAACATTCGCACAAATGTTCAGGCTTCAAAACAGCATTGGCGACAGCCAGCTGGGGACCCTAAATTGAAGATTTATGAAGAGTATAAAAATGAACCCAGGGCATCTTCCCTGAGTTGGTGCAGGGAATCTCTCCTATCTTGACACAGACTCACAGGTTATTACTTTGCAACCCTGGTTACCTGAAATTAACCAACTAATTCGGAATCTGCATCTTTATTTACAAGAAAAAATTGTCGGTGCCGAATTATCAAACTTTAATGTGCTCCCAGGAAAATGAAAAATGAGAGGCCGTGATATCATCTAACACCTTCAAATGTGTTTATTAATTCATGGTTTAAATCATAAGTTTCATTCCGTGAGAGCCCCACACAGCAATAAGCAAGTTTTAAAATATTAATGAATAAACAATATTTCTCTATTGAAATATAACATGCTTCTTTGAACAATATACCACCAGCAATAAATCAAAAGCAGCCGAAAATTACATTTCATATTTAATACGAGTTGAACTCTGCCTTTTTATAAATGATATCTTTTTTGCTTAATTGGTGTCAGTTTGGATCTAGCAAATTGGTAATAAAATTCTAGATTTCCATATTTAATGATGCGTACATTTTCGGCTAAATTTTTACCAAGGAAAAAAAGAACTGGTCCTTTATTAGTCCTGGAGGTGATGAGAGTGGTGAGCCCTGGTGGGGTCTGGAGCTGCCGGCTGGTTTCTCCCAGAGCACTGATTAGTGTCCAAATGATGATTAGCATGTTGGTAAGCTCGTGGAGTGCTTCCAGCTCATGCTCCTGGTCCTTACAGCCTTTCCTGGGGTTTTTAACCTGAGTTCTGGGAATTTATTTTTAAAATATTTTGGTAATGATTGAAAAAATAATTGGTTTCCTTTTGTAATCCTAATTATTTTATTTTATGCATTTAAAATCATCATTCTGAGAATGGGTCTATAGGCTTCACCAGACTGTTAGAAGAACCCTTAGGACCAAAAAGGTTGAGAACTACTGATCTAGGCTGGAGCTTTGACCTTCCTCATGCTTCCATGCCCCAGTCCATGGAGTCCAATTATAAGTATGATCAGTGAAAGGGCCTCTTCAACTGACTATTTACCAGTCTGTCATCTTCAGGTAAAGTTTGGGTACTGCACTATTCCAGCTGGGGACCTTGTAGGCCCTCCTCCCCCAGGAATCACCTTTAAGCAGGACTTAGCCTTTGGGAGGGCTTTCAGCTGGGACGGGATTTGCCCTTTATACAGGGCACTAAACATCATACCCCAATCTTAAGTGCTGGATAGCATGCAGCCTCCCGAACATATGTCCTGGGCTTGGTACCCTAGCCTGGGGCCCACGCAGCCTAGGCAGGGACTGAATTGACAAGGTCTAATTGATTTTAATCAGCTCATCTAAGGAAGATGAGCATTTCTGGCCTCATTCAGGAAATCTATCTCCAATAAGCAAGTCTTTTGATTCTGGAATGACAGAAAGATGATCAAGTGGGTTTTGAGAGAAATGCAGGGGAAGAAAGTGGGGTGGGGGTAGACAGAGAAGGTAATCAGCTTCTCCAGTCCTTGCTGTGGCTGCTGTGATCATTGTCAGAGGCAGGAGATGACCTTGCTAGGAGTTCAGGGCCCATTTACTCCTGGAGGGCTGGGAAAGGGAAACTGAAGAAAAGGTCCACTTGTGTTTGACCAGCTAATTGCAGCCCTGCTAATAAATTCTCGGCAGCTGGGCCCAGGGCTTGCTGGCAAAGGAGGATGACTAGGTGGGGGTGGGGTGCCGTAGGGGAATCATGGACCAGCTGGCATCTCTGCAGATACCTAAGTGGGGCTGGAACTAGTCATCTCCAGAGGATAATGCAGGGGCCAAGGCCCCAAACCCATTTATAGAGACAGGTACCCACCAGTGATGGACTGACATCTATATCAGACCCTATAGTAGAAGGGGAGTGAGCTCCCTATCACTGAAAGTATTTGAGTAGAGGCCAAGTGAGCATTTTCCAGGAATG
Organism: Gymnobelideus leadbeateri; assembly: GCA_011680675.1. NCBI lineage: Eukaryota > Metazoa > Chordata > Mammalia > Diprotodontia > Petauridae > Gymnobelideus > Gymnobelideus leadbeateri. The sequence continues at coordinate 573,834 of WOXC01006048.1, read as the reverse complement.
TTAGCAAGGCTTCAGGTCATAGTGGAAGGAGTGACTGGCTCAAATCTCAGCTCTGTCATTCACCAGTTGTGAGATCTTAGTAAGTCATCATCTTCATCATTATCCTTTAGTATTTGTATGGGATCTGTTCCATGTGAAGTAGGTATTTCCTCACAATGGATTTTTCAATCTTATCAACTTGTGGAATTCTTATATATTTTCCCACAGATCTTCCTCAGAGGATGTATCTGATGTACTAGAGGCCTTCCTCTAGGCCTCTTTACATTTCCTGGGTAACAGTGCAGTACTTAGGCTGTCCATTTATTATCTGTGTAGGTTTATTTCATATCCTGCTACTTTGCTGAAGTTATTAATTGTTTCAATTAATTTTTAGTTGACTCTCTAGAGTTCTCCAAGTAGACCATAATATCATCTATTAAAAGTGATAATTTTGTTTCTTTGTTTTCCTATACTTATTCTCTCAATTTATTTTTCTTGTCTTATTGCTATAACTAGCAGTTCCAGCACTGTATCAAATAATAATGGGGATAATGGACATCCTGATTTACCCCCTGGTCTTATTGGAAAGTTGATAGTTTATCTCCAGTACATATCATGTTGGATTTTGTTTTTAGATAGATACTACATGCCATGTTAAGTAATGGTCCATTTATTCCTATGCTTTTTCACATTTTTAAAATAAATGAGTGTTTGATTTGTCAAAAGCTTTTCTTGAATCTATTGAAATAATAGCTTTGTTGGTATAATGTTACCAGTATAGTATAATCATTTTTATTATTTGTTATTAATTTGATCTATTATGCCTATAGTTTTCCTAGACTTGAACCAGCTCTGCATTCCTGATATAAAGCTAACATGGTCATAACATATAATCTTTTTGATATGTTGATGTAATCTCTTTGTTTATACTTTATTTAAACTTTTTGCATTGATATTCATTAGGACCTCTGTTTTCTTTCTCTATTTTATCTCTTCTTAGTTTAGATACAGAAGGAATTAGATAAGGTCCCTTCCTTTCCTATTTTTGCAAATAGTTCATAAAATATTGGAATTAATTTTTCTTTGAAAGTTACATAGGGAGTCACCTTGAGCAGAGCTAGCGGAGGCTGCTTGGGGAGCGGGGCAGCAGGAAGGAGTGCGGGGTGCAGTATATAGAGCAGAATGCAGAACACGGGGACTCTCCTCATTTCTCCAGCCCTGATATGCTGCTGTACCAGGGGTCTGGTCAGGCCTGTATCTGCATCTGTCCTGAATGGGTCAGAGATCCGTTTTGAACAGCCCACTTCTAGCAGTACCCCACTCCAGCTGGCCCGTCGGGAGTTCCAGACTAGTGCTATTTCCCGGGATGTTGACACAGCTGCCAAGTTTATTGGGGCTGGCAGGGCTGCCACGGTTGGTGTGGCTGGCTCAGGGGCAGGTATTGGGACAGTGTTTGGCAGTTTAATCATCGGCTATGCCAGGAACCCGTCCCTCAAGCAGCAGCTCTTCTCCTATGCCATCCTGGGCTTTGCCCTATCTGAAGCTATGGGGCTCTTCTGTTTGATGGTAGCCTTCCTGATCCTCTTCGCCATGTGAGGCTCTGTGGAGGGTTGCCTGCCTCCATCCTGCTACTTTGACTCCAGCCCCAAGCCCCTTGCTGGAGTGTGCTGAGCTTTAACATCAAACACCATGTTTCTCTAAAAAAAAAAAAAAGAAAAAAAAAAGAAAGTTACATAGAATTCATTTGTAAATTCATCTGGTCCTGGGTTTTCATACTTTAGGAGTTCAATTTATTTTTTTCTAAGATCGAAGCATTTAAATTCTTTATAACATTCTGTTAATGTGGATATTTGTATTCTTATAACTATTTATTTATTTCATTGATGCTATGTGTTTTTTTGGTGTGTAACTGAGAAAAATATTTTATTTCTTATTTCTTTATTTCCTTTATTTCTTCTTCATTCATTACAAATCCTCCTTGTTCATTTTTGAAAGTAGCAGTTGCTTTTCTTCTCTATTTTTCAACTAGACAATCTAATGTTTACCTTTTTTTTGAAGATTCACTTTCTAGTTTTATTTACTAATGCAATGTTTTGCTTTTGCTTTCAATTTTGTTAGCTTTTCATTTGAATTTCAGGATTTCTTTTTTGGTGTTTACTTGAGAGAGTTGATTTGATGCTTTTCTAGATTTTTAAAAATTGTACATCCAATTCACTAATCTGTTCTTTCTCTCTTTTGTTAATAAAAGTGCTTTGAGATATAAAAAATTTTTGATAAGGATTGCTTTGGCTGAATCCTGAAAGTTTTAGAACAATATCTCATTGTCATTTTCTTTGGTGAAGTTATCTATTGTTTCAATGATTTATTCTTTGACTTATCAATTATTTAGGATTAATTTATTTATATCTAATTTTAATCCTCTCTTCAAAGTCCCTTTACTCAATGTAATTTTGTTGTTTGTGGTTAGTAAAGGATGGCTTAATGTTTCTGGCTTTTTGCATTTGTTGTGAAGTTTTATACCCTAATGCATGATCAATTTCTACAAAGGTTCCATACACATCTGGGAGGTATATATATTTCTTTCTATTCCTATTCAGTGATTAATAGAAATTTATCATATACAATTTTTCTAAAATTTAATTCAGAGCCTTAACTTCTTTCTTTCTCATTTTTGCCTTTTCATTAGGAATTTTTAGAAGTACTCTATTTCATTAAAGATCCATTTCCCCCCAGTTTTACTGAGTAAGTTATTCTTGGTTGCCTTCTGGAATATTGAATTGTAAGCTCTCCACTCCTTTATGGTGGTAGCAGTTAAATTTTGCGTGATCCTGACTGTGGCTTCTTGACACTTGGATTCTTTCTGGCTACTTGCAGTATTCTTTTCTTTGACTTGGAAGCTCTTAATTTTGGCTGTAATGTTCCCAAGAATTTTCATTTTTGAGGCTTCTTACAAGAAATGACTAACATGTTTTCTATTTTCATTTTCCCATCCTGTTCTATGAGATTTAGGCAGATTTTTTTTTCATGATTTTTTGAAATATGATGTGTAGGCTCTTTTTTTTTATCATGACTTTCATTTGTAAAATTTTTTAAAAGATCTCAGGGACAGCTCAGATTGGGAACCTGCAATAGTTGAGTGCTCTGAGAGTAGTCTGACCAAGATAAAGTTCAATCATTGACCTTCTGGTCTGAGCCCTGAAAGTTCCTGGCCTGAGTTTGAATCTGAGCAACATTCCTATAGGCTTGTTCTTAGTTGGAGTTCCAGTAGACTGTTGCTGGGGCCAGTCAGTCACCATCAGCGATCTGAAAAGTTCTACAGATTCAGAGCAATAGAACTGTAGGACTCCCATTTGGTCTGGGATTTCTAATTCTGTTGCTGGCTTTAGATTGGACTGGAGGCTGGAACCAAAAATCTCTGCTCTGCTTTGATTCTAGGGTCAGAGTCACACATATGCTACTCATTTCCAAGCTTGTTCTTAGTACAGAGCCGTGGTCTCACAACTTGGAAGGCCACTCCACAGGTTCCCTCCTCAGAATCTGTGATCCAAAACTGGCTTGTGAATGATGGTTACCAATTGTCATCTGTTACTGCAGCATGCACAAAGTCAAGCCCCTCTGTTTGGGTTTGGGACTTCTTTTTGCCCTGGTGAAAGGTTACACTAGTCATTCAATCCCTATCCTAGATGGATACATGCAGTGGTTTCCTGGTTAGATCCTGTCCCTACTGTCTACATCTGTCTCTTTCCATATGCCAACCTAAGCTGGAAAAAGGAATTTTTTTCTCAGATTCTTCCTCAGAGCATAATCTTCGGTGTCTTCCTAATCTTTGCAGAGGAGTTGTGGGGGAGAGTTCAGTTGAATTTTTTCCTACTTCTCTACCATTTTGGCTCTCTTTCTCTATGTCATATTTTGTTTTTTGTTTTTGTTTGTTTGTTTGTTGTAGACTCATTTATATTTCTATTCCTTTTCTCTCTTTTTATAAGGTGATGTTGCTTATCATCTTCTGCCATGTTTCTCTGTGGGATTTTATAAATAACTCAGAAATCTAAACCAGTGTTGTCTTTGACTGCTATGTCTCTCCAGTCACTAAGGAGATGGTTGTTGGCTAAGATTGTTTCTCATCTCTTTTGGCCTCTTTGTTGTGGCAACTTTTAAATCCATTACATTTTTGCAAGAAGTGATCATGGTTACTATTACTATCTTTACCCTTTTCCACTCCCCATTTTTAAAATGTCTGTTGCTTATTTGAATAGGTCAAGAGGAAACTGTTGCAAATGTTCAAAGTGTCTCCTTTTCATTATTATCCTTTCTTCTAATTGAATATTGATTTTGACCTTTGCTCTAACTAGTCAATGGTCTGTCTGCATAGGGACAGCTCTTTGTGGTAGAACTACTAGTTCAGTAACTAGTTATCTTCTGTCTGTTAAAATAAAGTTAATTTCTGTGTGTGTGTGTGTGTGTGTGTGTGTGTGTGTGTGGTGTTATTCAATATTCACCATGTCTAGCATATTCTGGCTCTCTTCTGTCAGAAGATATTCATTATATACAAATGTGGAACTTTAATGTCATCTATAAGCCTTTAGCCTCTTGCTTCTCACACTTAAGCCATAGTTTCTTTTAAAATATTTATTGATTCACATTTGTGTTTTATTGGTGCTTTTTGTTTTTTATGTCACTAATACATTTTAATTATGTCAACTCCAATAGAGACCTCCCTTGTAAAAAAAAGAAAAAAATTGTCATATTTTCCAACATATTTTTCTTCCTATGCCCACGTTCAAACTCAATCAACATTTTATTAAGTGCCTACTATGTGCCAGGAATGCAAAAAGAGGCAAAAGATAGTCCCTGTCCTCAAGGAACACACGATCTAATGGAAGAGACAGCAACCAAACAAGTATGTGCAAACATATTTATAAGACAAATCAGAAAATAAATAAAAATGGGAAGGTACTCTTTTTTCCAATTTATTTATTTGTATATCTGTATATTTATTTTTAACTTCCTCTTTCGAATTTTGAATTTCAAATTCTCTTCCTTCTTCCAGCTCCTCTCCCACCCATTGAGAAAGTAAGCAATGCAATATTCATTATACATGTGAAGTCAAGCAAAAGCATATGTCTATATTAGCCATGTTGCCACAAAAAAGCAAGAAAAATAAAGAAAGTGAAAAGAATATGTTTCAGAGTTCATCACCTCCCTCTGGAGGTAGATAACATTTTTCATCATGAGTACTTTGGGATGGTATCAATCAGAGTAACTAGTCTTTCACAGTTGATTATCATTGCAACACTACTGTTACTTCATACACTGTTCTCCTAGTTTTGCTTACTTCACGTTGTGTCAGTTCATATCATTCTTCCCAGGTTTTTCTGAAAAGAAGGCACTGAAATTAAGAGGGCTTGGGGAAGGCTTCCTGTAGAAGGTGGGATTTTAGTTGAGACTTAAAAAATTTTAGGGAAACGAGGAAGTAGAGATGAAGAGGGAGAGTGTTCCAGGCAGGGGGGACAGCCAGAGAAGATGCCTGGAACTGAGATGGATTGTCTTGTTCATGGAACATTAAGTAAGCCAGTGTCACTGGGTCAAAGCAGACATGACAGAGAGAAAGATGGAAAGATACATAAAAGATAAAAGAAAGATACATATATGTGTGCGGAGGAGGGTTGGCTAGAAAGAGCTATCAATGCTAAGCAGATGACTTTGTATTTGATGCTGGAGGTGATAAGGAGCCATTGGAGTTTATTGAGTAGGGAAGGAGATTAATGTCATCAGAACTACACTTTAGGAAAATCACTTTGGCAGCTGAATTGAGGATGTATTAGAGTGGGGAAAGACGTGGCAGTCAGACTCACTAGCATACCATCTCAGGGTGAGATGATGAGGACTTGCACCACCAGTGGTGACAGTCTCTGAAGAGAGAAGGGAGCATATTCAAGAGATGCAACAAAGGTGAAATCAATGGGCTTTGGCAATAGATTGAATATGGGAGTGAGAGATATGAGGGGTTGAGGATAACACCTAATTTACAAGTCTGAGGAACTGGAAGGATGTTATTGTCCTTGATGGTAATAGGGAAGTATGGAAGGAAGGAAGGTTTAAAGGAAAACATAGCAAATTTCCTTTAGGACATGTTGAGTTTAAGAGGTCAGTTGGACATCCAGTTTGAGATGTCTGGCAAGCAACTGGAAATGCAATACTGAAGGTCAACAGAGAGGTTAGGGCAAGATAAGTAGATTTGAGAATCACCAGCAAAGAACTAACAATTAAATCCTTTGAGCTACGAGATCACCAAGTGAAATAGCATAAAAGGATAAGAGAAAAGGGCCCAGGACAGAGTCCTGTGGGACACCTACAGCTAAAGGGGATGACCTGGATAAAGAACCAGCAAAGAACACTGAAGTCATCATGTAACAAAATATATAGGGCATCTAGGTAGCTCAGTAGATAGAGTCAGGAGGACCTGAGTTCAAATTTGACCTCAGACACTTCCAGCTGCATAACCCTGGGCAAGTCACTTAACCCTGTTTGCCTCAGTTCCTCATCTGCAAAATTATCTGGAGAAAGAAATGACAAACCACTCCAGTATCTTTGCCACAAAAACCCCAAATGGGGTCAAGGGAGAATCAGGCACAATAGAAATTACTCAGTGATAACAACAAAGTATATGCTTGTTGATTTAGAGGATCTTGCTAAGTTTTTCCAAAAATTTCTTTACCTCTTCATCCCCTACAATTGATGCTGGCACATGAACTGCAGTTATTTCCTTCTTGGAACTTATTTCTATACGTTGTCAGCCCTGCGAGATGATATAGCCAAGTGTCCTAGGAAATGATGTTTCTTGCTGCCTTTGGGTACCTGATGAAACCACCTTTGCCAACCCCTTTTGTGTCTCCAAGGAAAACATGTTACATTTGGCTGTAACTTCCTTCTGTCTTCTGGCTTCATTAACCATGAGAATTTCAATATTGATGTGGCTCAGTTCTTCCATCAATATGTCAATTTGTAGAACATTGGACAAGGAGCTTACATAGCATAAAAAACCTTCATGATTATTAATACCCTTTGCTCCATTTTCTGACCTTCTACCACTATTATCAAGGAAGCAGAAAGGGGCCACACAGAGACATTTAAAAATTTTCTTTGTTTCATGGTTTGCCATGAAATGTCAGGTTCAGTCTGGCTCCAGGTCTATATTATACCTTTTCAGTATAGTGGAACCTGTTAGAGCTTAGGGCCCATTGGCATAGTCTTCAATAATTTAGCATCACTTCCACTCCATCACAAAGGATCAGAATGGGACTTTGTGGAAGAATCTTAATATGATAATAATGTCATGACTTATAATTAGAGTATATATTATTATATTAAAGTTAGAGGTCATCCACAGGGTAATGGAGAGGCATGAGGTGGGCATGAGTAGACTGCCATAAATCATTAACGAAGAAGTGTGCAGAAATGGTATAACAACATCACCAAAAAGATGTATGACATGAAAACAAGGCAGTCAGGTAATGTAGCAAGAGCGTGGGACGTCATTCAGGCAATGCCAAGAGATCTAAAGGAAGAACCCACCCACCCAGCCCAAATCTGTTGGATGGATCCTTACATGGACTTATGGGAGGACATGAACAAGAGTAGTAGTGGATAGAAGTCAATGTGGTCCAATAGAAAGAACCCTGAACTTGAAGGACCCGAGTTCAAATCCTACTTCTGCCACTTATGACTGGGACAAATCACTTAACTTTTCTGGTTCTCATGTCATGTGAAAATCCAGGGATTAGGCTTGATGACCTCTAAGGCCCCTTCTATCTCTATCTCCACAATCCTATGAAGTATGGATGGGTAGCTACCTGCATTACTGGAAGCAAATCCATCAAAGCAGACTATAATGTACCATTTTAATACTAGTTGACATGTACAGGGTGGTGTGCTTTCCATACATTAGCTGACCGTAAAGTAAGAACTATGGATTTTATTACCCTCCCCCTTTTATTTTTTTTTTTATTTTTTGCTTTTTGGAGTGGGGAGGGGAGGGCAGTTGGGGTTAAGTGACTTGCCCAAGGTCACATGGCTACTTTTTGTGTTAAGAGTCTGAAGCTGGATTTGAACTCAGGTCCTCCTGACTCCAGGGCTGGTGCTCTATTCACTGAGACACCTAGCTGCCCCATAACCCCTGCCCCCTTTTATAGAAGAAGTTGAGGTCAAGAAAGGTTGATTTATCCATGGTCATGAAGCAAGTAAGTGGCAGGGCTGAAATGTGAATCCAGACCTCATCAGTCCAAGCCCAGTGGTCTCACTAATTCCATGCTACATCTTTGGGTCTCAGTTTCTTTATTTATAAAATGGCAACTTATCTCACAGGATAATTGTGAGGAAAATGTTGTTGTTGTTGTTGTTTAACTGTAAAGGGCTATAGAAATGAGAGCACTTTTGTTATTAGAGGGGATTCCTGAATTTGGCAAGGGCTTAGATTAGCTGTCTATGCCTCTCAGGGAAGAGAAGAGTCATCTTAATTCCCAGGAACAGGGTCATGATTGAGTTCACCTGGGGGGGAGGAGGAGGGATCATAGGGAATTGTAGAATTTACAGCTGGAAGAGAACTTAAGAATCACTTAGCCCCACCTACATTGTTGGAAGATGGGGAAATGGAGGTCAAAAGAGAGCACCTTGCCCAAGATCACAAGGTCCTTGACTTCAGATCCAGTGGTCATGACGTCCATGCATGCCAGATAATAGAAAGCTGGCCAACAGGGGAGCTGAGGAAAGGTAGACAACGCCATAGCCCTGAAATTGACATGAAAATGCCATTCTGGATCACCCCCACCACCACTCATTCACTTTGTCTCCCCCACTTCTATGTATTATTATTAGTAGCTCACTGCTCAATCAAGGCAATAGCTCCCATTGACATACATGTCCCAAAATCCTTAGTGCAGTTTTAAGCTTTTAGTAGCACTAAAACTTTGGAGGCACCTTGTAAGCTGCCCTAAAGTATACAGAGAGCTTTATGCTTTTTATCTTCACAGCAACACTGTGAGGTCAGGAGTACAAGTATTATTATGTGCATTTTAAATGTGGGGAAACTGAGGCCCACAGATGAAAAGTTGACTTGCCCACTCTCAGTAGGACCAGGTCTCCTGGTTCAGAGGATTTGGAACTAAGAGTCCTTACTTAGAAAGCATCGATTACAGCCACCTCTTTTTTTTTTTTTAACAGAGGAGGAAACCAAGGCCTAGGAAGCTTGAGCAACTCACCAAAGGTCACAAAGGGGGGCAAAGCTGGAATTCAAACCCAGGCATCTCTGACTTCAGCCCCAGTGTTCTTGATGCTGCAATCTCCTCTGACACTGGCCCGGCTCTGGATACGGACCCTCATCATACTAGACTCCTCTAGCAGGTTCAGTGAAGCCCATGGTTCACACTACAAGGCTGAGGCAGTCAGGGTTTGAGCTGAGGTCTTGGTATCTTGGAGGCTAGATAAGAGTGCTGGACCTGGAGTCAGGAAGACATCTTCCTGAGTCCAAATCTAGCCTCAGACATTCCCCAGCTGTGTGACCCTTGTCTCAGTTTCCTCGTCTGTAAAACCAGTTGGAGAAAGAAATGGTAAACCACTCCTTTATCTTTACCAAGAAAACCTCGGAATGGGGCCGAGATGAGTCAGACAACACTGAACAACACAGCCTAGTAACTCTAGCTCTTTCCACTCCAGGAGGCTACTTCTTATGCAGCTGCTACCATCCCCATTGCACAGATGAGGCCCATGCACACGCACACCTGTTCTTAATCTCATTGTACATTTCCCAGGTGTTTATGGCACTTAATCTAATGGTGCTCAGGTGTGCATGTGTCCCTAGGTAACCAGCTGCCTGGCTATTTGTTTTTATTAGCTCATGAGTACCAGAATCATCATCTCCACAGCCCACCTTCTCCCTCATCTCACACTCCACAAAATTTGCAACAAAATCACAGATTCTCAGATTTGGAAGGAACTTGAGAGACCCCTTAATGGCAAAGCCACAGCTGAACTGTGAACCTCTCTCCAATTGCCACAGGAGCAGACAGACATCCAGCCTGCACTGACAGACCCCAAGTGATGGGGAATTCATTCTCTCTCAAAGTAGCCCGACTCCACCCCTAAACATCTCTTCTTAGTGTAACAAGTATTGCTCCCCCGGGGCAGCAAGGTGGCACAGTGAATAGAGCACCAGCCCTGGAGACAGGAGGACCCGAGTTCAAATTCAGCCTCAGACACTTAACACTTACTAGCTGTGTGACCTCGGGCAAGTCACTTAACCCCAATTGCCCTGCCTTCCCCCCTCCAAAAAGAAGAAAAAAAGAATTGCTCTCCCTCATGTAGTCTAGGGATTGTCATGGAGTATCTTGAAGGGAGGCAGAGTAGACATCTCTAGCTTCTTCTCCCCAACCCTATTTTCTTCCAGGAAAGGAAGCAGGAGATTGGGGACAGAAGTTTGGTTCCTCTGCTGTCCTTAGAGAGAGGGGTACTGGGCTAGAATTACATCTTCCTGCTTCCTTAAATATTTTTTAATATAGGGAATTTAGTTTTCAAGTTCAAGCCAACTTCTGGTTGTTGTTTTATTAATGGTGGGGGGAGGGCGGGGAAGAGAAGTCCAAGTTTTATATGGAAGGCTTATTTCCCTTCCTACCAAATAACCAGTTTCACAATAAACACATAATGCAGATAGCAAAAAAAAAAATCCAAATCATAGCTAAACAGTGATCAGAGAGCACATACATATGAGAATATATACCAGACGTTACAGAGTGAAGTTACTCTTCTAGCTTCAAGAGGGAAGGTAGAAGGTAGAAAAGGTGAACCCCACTTCAGGTTGCTGAAGGGAGAAGAAATTATAAGAGGAGCTGGCATTTTCCATCATGTCTCCACCCCAGATTGCTACCCTGGGGACTTCAGGCAACTTCTTCTTGGGTGAGGTCTAAGACTCTCTCAGTTGAGTTGCTAACCCATTTCCAGTGGGAGAGCACCTTTACTCTGCATTGTTTATCCATCTCCTATTTAAGCTTTCTCTGATTTCTGTTTTGTTATTGGATTGGATATGTGGGGTTTCTTCGCTAATTGCTATGTGTGTTCATTGTGGAACTGTTATTTGGTGGCAAGGGAGAAAATCCGTGGATATAAAGCTTGGGGGCAGGAATAGCAATCATAAGTTTGATTGAACCTGAAAACCATTTTCCCTAGATAAATTATATTTAAGGAAGCAGATTGATATAATTCTAGCCCAGTACCCCTTCTCTCTGAAGAGACCAGAGTGGTCAAGCTTCTAGCCCCACTCTTACTTGTTTTCCTGGTGGGAATTAAAGTCTCCCTTGGAGGACAGTGAAAGAAGAGGCTAGAGATGTCTATTTTGTCTCTCTTCAGGCTACTGAACAACACCCTTATGCTACATGTGGGGGCAGCCCTTGCAACATTAGGAGGCTTTTTCTTACTTCCAGTTGAAATCTGCCTCACTGGGGCGGCTAGGTGGCACAATGAATAAAGCACTGGCCCTGGAGTCAGGAGGACCTGAGTTCAAATCTGACCTCACACACTTCACACAAAAACTAGCCGTGTGACCTTGGGCAAGTCACTTAACCCCAATTGCCCTACCTTCCCTCCTCCAAAAAGAAAAAAAAAACTGCCTCACCACAACTTTCTTGATCTTCTGTCTGGGACCAAGCAAAATGAAGCTAAGCCCTCCTGTGAAGCTAGGTGGCTGAGTAAATAGCTTGCTGGGCCTGGACTCAAGAAGGCTTAAGTTCACATTTAGCCTCAGACACTTACTAGCTATGTAACCTTGGGTAATTTGCTTAATCCATTTGCCTCAGTTTTTTTAGCTGTAAAATTAGTATATGAAATGCTGTTATTAGCACCTCCTGCCCAGGGCTGTTGTAAGGAGCAAATGAGATTATATTTATAAAACATGTAACACTGCTTGGCACATAATCGGTGCTTAATAAATGTGTTCTTCCTTCCTTCCCATCATGTTTACTTTGTGCTCTTCTACAGGTTACATATAGCCATTTTTTGTAGGATCCCATGTCCCCTCCTCCAATCTGATGACCCACCTCTGGATTCAATCCAGCTTGCTCAGGGTCCCTCCAAACTGAGCACAAGATTTTGAATCTGGTATGGAAAAGGACAGGAGGTTAGCACCTCCCTTACTCTGGGTATTGCTTCTATTAATGTAATGCAACCTAGTGTCTTAATTAACCTTTTTGATCATCACATCCCACTTCTGGCTCTGTATTTACCTTACCATTTCTAGAACTTTTTTCATTGTTGAAAAACTTGAATTTAGTTCTTCCTCCCCCAGCTCCCAATGTGAACTTTTACTTTGAACTTTTTAAACCAACTATAAGACTACATTGATCCCTAAGGAATTTCATTTTGTAAGCTTCAGCCCATTGGTCCAGCCTGTTGAGATTTTTTTGTATGTTATCCAGCTGTTACCCAACACATTATTAGATACCTTTTTCTGTGAGCCTATACTCAGATAATACTTGGGTTATCTTTCCTATTATGGAGACTTTGCAGCAGAGCCAGGTGAACTGGTAGGATTTTGAGGGTTGGAGTACAATTTGGCCCCAGATCAGAGGTGACTCAGCTTGTGAGTGAGTAGAATCAAGGCCAGACCAGGATATGAGGGTTTGTGTTACACCATGGTGGTGCTGGGAGTTGGAGATGGAGATTAAGTGACACCAAATACTTTTTTTTTGAGGGAACAACTAACTGAAAGCTCACATATTTCCTGGGGAAAATACATCATTTGAACAGATAGGAAAACATTTTCTAAAGCAACCAATAATCTGCTGTTTGAGTAGTGTCAACTTGTAGATAGAATCAGAGAGTTGTGTGGAAGAGTCATAAACACTACAAAGCGTTGTCTCCTTGAACGATAGCATATAAGATTCTTGCAGGCAGGGAGTGTTTCTTCTTTTATCTTTGCAGCCCTGGGATCTAGCACTGATTGTTGGATTGGAAAATAAAATAAATTGCATAACTCCTGTTTTTCCACATGCATTTAAAAAAAAAATTTAATGCTGCCAGTGATATCTTCTTCTAAAGCTTCATCATGGTAATGTAGGAGGCCACGAGTTTTCAAAGTCATATATATATATATATATATATAGCAAGGGAGACAAACTCTGGAAAAAGCATGCTCAAGCTGGAAAGGCTTTAAGTATGCATATGGCAAAAGGTTTTTTAGATATGTATATGTAATATATATACATACACACACATATGGTTAACTAGATATCCTATAGATATAGATATCTTTCTATATCTTCCTGCCTTCTGCTCTCCCTACTTTCTTTTTTCCAATTGTTTTCATTTTTTTCCATAAATGTGTGTGTGTGTGTGTGTGTGTGTGTGTAAAATTCCTATGAAGACTAGCCGACTTAAGGGAAAAGGGAATCCTCTCCAAAAGGCTGTTTACCAGCTGACTTTTTTTTCCTTAGCCACAGTACCTTATGAAGACCTGAGGTAGAGAGAGGATATGATTGGCAGAGCAGGTACCTATGCTAATGGATTCATGGATTGTTTAGAGTTGTTGGGTTTTTTTTTTTTTTGAGGGGGAAGGCAAGGCAGTTGAGGTAAAGTGACTTGCCCAAGGTCACACAGTTAGTATGTCAAGTGTCTAAGGCTGGATTTGAACTCAGGTTTCCTGACTCCAGGGCTGGTGCTCTATTCACCGCGCCACCTAGCAGCCCCTAGAGTCCTTTTTAAACGAAATATCTTGGCATAGGCATCGGTTTATGTACCAAGATAGGGAAAGGCTGGCCCATGAGCTAACTGAACCATGCCAATACCAATGAAGCCATTGTAGAGATTCTTACAGGCAGGTCACAAGGCCACATTAGGAAAACAGTTCAGAGAATAACCTATTTTATAAAGTTTACTCTCTCAGAATAACTACTTAGAGATTAATGGTAACAGTGGTTCTTCATCTGGCTTTGCCTAGATACACTAACTGAAACAGTCAAACAGTTATATTTATCATAGACAATTTACTGCAACTGATTAACATTAATCTGATTTCCTGTGAGTCAATTTCCTTGAGATATAGTAACTAGGCCAATTACCTGTTATTGACCTCTCTTCTATTATAAAGATTTAGAAGTCAGTAACAAATACGTATATGAGTTCTAAACATTTTAAAAGAAATATAATTTAAAACCTAATTAGTTTTTAGTTGATTTTATATTTCATAAGATTTAATAAAGTCAGCTAAAAAGAAAATATGTGGGGCTTTGTTGGTAGTGGTCTTTTTTTTTAAATGACACCAAATACTTAACCTTTTTAGATTTTTATGTTTGACACTGCCTGCTCTTAAACAGTCTATCATCACTGAAGAGGCAAAGCTGGTTAAATTTTTAATACTGAAGACAAGCTTGGTGTAATAGTGAGCTTATACAGGGTTTAGGAGTCAGGAAACCCAGCTCCTTACTTTTGACTCTATTAGTAATCAGTAAGTCATTGAACCATTCTCTGACTCAGTTTCTTCATTTATACAATGAGGTAATTAGACCAAATTGACTGCTAAATTCTACTAGTCTAGGGGCTGCTAGGTGGCTCAGTGAATAGAGCACCAGTCCTGGAGTCAGGAGGACCTGAGTTCAAATCTGGCCTCAGACATTTAACATAAAAACTAGCTTGTGACCTTGGGCAAGTCATTTAACCCCAATTGCCCTCCAAAAGCCAAAAAAAAACCCAAAACAAACAAACAAACTTCTGGGGCGGCCAGGTGGCACAGTGAGTAAGAGCGCCAGCCTCGGAGTTGGGATGAACTGGGATCAAATCTGGTCTCAGAAAATGAGCACCTACACACAAATAATGACTGCCTGTGTAACCTTGAGCAAGTTACTTAACCCCAATTGCTTTAAAAAAACTTTTAAAAAATTCTACTAGTCTATGATATTCTGTATCAACTTATTTATGTATTTGTTATATCCCTGGTTAGAATATAAATTCTTTTTGAGGTGAGAATTGTCTCATCCATTATGTTTGTATACCCAGCACCTGGAATAACAGCCAGCACAGGTTAGGCTCTTAATAAGTACTTGTTGATTATTTCAAATTTCCTTGTAGGCAAGAATCTGCCAATTACCTTTTGTATTTAAAAAAGATGCATAATCCCCATTAGGATAACTCTTCCCCCTGTTTTGCCATTGACAACTCACTTCAGCTAACGGTTTCGAATTGAACGGTAAGAAATTATAGTAACATTTGTTCATGAAAGCAAAAAGTTTATTCATGTTTGAAACTACATATAACTACCACAAGGAAGACTTTTTCAATCCAGGGTGTAATCCAGTTAGAAAGTAACACGAAACGTTTTTTTTTTTTTAATACATTAGAATCACTGCCACAAATTATTTCCATGACTCAATCAGGTTCAGAATCGCATACAATACAAAAGAGAAAAAGGATAGGGGGCCCCGTTACACAGGGTGAAATATACAGTACTGAATACTGAAATCTGTATGCATCACAATTTTTTTTGGGTGGATTAGTAACAAGATGAAGAACATTCAAAATGTTTCTCAGTATTTACAACAGTTTCACTGATTCCATGTTAAATTAAGACCCAATGTTTCCTCTTTAGGTATTTTTTTTAAGTTGCAAATGCAACTCCGATTTTGTTTTTTGTTTTGGGGGGTGTGTGTGTGTGTGTGTGTGTGTGTGTGTGTGTGTGTGTGTGTGTAAAGATTACAATGTACATTACATTTCATGAAGGGAAACAAAGAGTTAATTACAAGATGCAAAAAGATAAGAAAGACAAACTACAGCGTGAGTATTGTTCAGAGGTAGTAAGTGAGCACTCTAAGCTACAGAACATGTTGAAATTCTATTGGTTTGTATGAGTTCGCATGAGGTAATAAAGCTGTGTTTTGATTGGTGAGATGTATAAATACTCTTTTGCTACACTATATACAACACTCCATATAACGGTGCCTTTTCGTTGCCAAGAGGAAGTAGCAAATCTTGACAAGTCAGTGTGCAGCGCCCGGCTCATACTGTAAAACCCCCAGATCTCAGCTTTCACAAAACTAAGCAGCAACCTCTTAGAACAATCTACATCCATGATTAAATTACAGAGTAGACTCTGGGCACTGATGCTTTCAGAGAGAGAAAAGATGCTACCAGTCTCTGATCAAATTATAAAGGAAGAGATCACAACAAAAATGTGACGAGGAGAAATTCTGAAACACGACCATCGTTTACTGCAATAACCGAACAGTCTCTTTATTCCAGCTTTCTAAGGAATATGAAAAGATGAAATATGGTGGAACTCTGTGATTCAGTTCGGTTTTCTGATGGGAATCTGCCCGAAGGTAAATTTCAGTGAGGTGTATGTATCTCTGTGTCTGCTCCCACTATTGAGGTTAAACTTATATTGAATTTTTACCCTTAAGGTCAAGTAATTGGCAACTGTGAAACCATTCACGTGAAAACAATTGATAATAAATTAGAATAAAATAGCTACAGGGCTGTCAACAATGCTAAGTCTTGGCCTAATTGGATAAAGTGCTTTTTAATATTGTGTATTTTAAGTATAAATACAAATGATTATGAATCCTTAAAAAACATGTTTCCCAAGTTCTCTAATAAGACAAGGTTTTACAGTAAAGCTGTAGATGGTGGGCTACCAAAAACAAAAACTGAAAACAACTCTTTCCTTTTCCTCCTATTGCTCTGAATGCACTTATCAAAGCAGATCAGCTCAGGGAAAAAGTGTTGCTAGGAGATTAGTTAGAGGTATCAGAGTGCACACTTCCTGGGCCTTCAGTAGGGGACGTCACAGAAGATGGAGTTGTTGCGTCTTGCCAGCCTCCATTAGCCTGGAATGGGAAACAAAGGCTCAGCTCATATGCCTTTACATATTTACTGTACATATTTAATTTACATATTAATTTTGTCCCTATGACCACCCACCCCCCTGCCAAGTTGGAAGCTTATACATTTAGAACTGGAAAAGACTTTAGAGATAGTTGACCCAGGCTCTGTGGTAGGCTGCAGGGGGAGGTCACGAGGCTTAAAGTGAAGAGATCTGGCTTCAGACCCTGCCATGTGCACTCACTCTTATTGGCCATGTGACCATGAGCGAGTTCATTTTACCTCTCCTCTCATGCTCTATTTTCCCTCTTGTAAAATGTGAATTATTGTTCTTGCCCTGCTTCTGCCTCATGGGGCTGTTGGGAGGAAAGTATATCATAAAGCCCTATTAACATGTTTGCTGTTATCATAGAGTAACACCCTGATTTTATGAATGAGGGTCCTGGGATCGAGACAGTAAGTGATGAGTCTAATGTCCCACAATAAGTAGTAGGGTCTAACCCTGAGATCTGTGACTCCAGTCTAGTGTTTGCCTCAAAGTCACCAGTATTTTTCCATAGCATCTGCTGGCAGGACTTTGTTGAATGTCAAATTATGTTGAATCTAAATGTACACAAAATATAGCCATTCCACAGAGTGACGACTTGGTGATAAAGTAGCAAGTTGGAGAAGGGACTCAGCCACACAATTGTTGGCGGGAATCCACCAGCTGCCAATTGTTGGTGGTTGGATTGCTGTTCAAAATAAAGTAATTCTCAAAGAAATCTAAGGAGTAGTGAGAAAAACAACCTTTTGGTAAAGCAAGACAAGCATTGGATTGGGTCAGATTTTGGAGACAGCTTGTGGTTCAGGGGACAGAACAATGAGCCTGGGTGGGGATGACCTAAATCAAACCTGGTCTTAGACACCTACAGGCAGCAAGGTCCTGGGCAAATCACTCCCCTTTGTCTGCCTTAGCTTCCTCATCTGTGAAATGAACATAAGAGTAGCACCAGCCTCACAGGGTTGTTGTGAGTGTAAGCGAGAGCCTTGTGAAGCATTTTAGAAACGTCAAAGTGCTGTACGAATGCCAATTTTGTTATTATTACTGTGTGGCCTGTTCTCAAAGCTCGCTTCTGCTGCTTACTACCTGAGGAACCTTGGTTGAGTCCTTTTACCTCAACAGGCCTCAGTGTCCTCATCTGTAAAATCAGAAGGTTGGTTCTGATGACCTCTAAGACCCCTTCCTCCTCTTGTGAAAAATACGCAGGAGTTAGGAGACCCAGAGTCATTGTCCAGTTCTTCCACTTCCAAGCAGAGTGACTCAAGGGAAGTCACCTTCACCTTCTAAGGTCTCATTTTCTAATGCAATAAAAGGGGAACAATTACACATACTTCCTAAGCCAAACGTGAAGGTCATATGAGTTTGTGATATAGCAAGAGTTTTGTATACTGTAAAGCACTATGAAGATGTGAGCTATTAATAAGAGCTTTAACTTAGACAACATTTAAACAAAGCTTTGAGCTCTCAGAAGCCTAAACTTCAAGCCTAATTCCCCTTCCTAGAGAAAAAGTTTAGCATCAGTTCTGGGCATGTCTGACAGCCACCCACTATAACCTCTTGTGAATGTAGGCCAGAATTTCCCTCCAAATTGGATCCTCTAGAATAAAAATGCATGAACTGTGGAGGAACATACACCATTCAGATCTGTTTTCCAATTATCTATAAATGTAGCTCCCATTCTGGATGTTACTACATGTCTCCACACGCCGCTGGCCCTTCCTGCATCCAACCTGCATCAGCAATAACAGTGCTCAGAAACAAATTTGCCTTATGTCTTGGCCTATAGAGGCAATTGCTGAAATCAATGTCTGATCAAATTTCTGCTGTGGCAGACAGCTTGTCGCTACATATTTTTATGTCAGTCAAGAAGAGGGAGGTGCTGGGCTTATGAGTTGGGGAACACTGAGTGGAAGTGACGGGGCAGCCCTTTCTAGAGAGACAAGGGTGAGCCACACAGACTCCAAATGCTCAGGGCATAGACTAGCCTTTGCAACAACACTACCCCCAGAACACAGGCCTGCCAATGCACCAAAGGTTAGTAGGTATTAATACACTATAGATATGGCTTGCTACCAAAACAACCCCCCTGCTCCAAATTCCAGTTTGCATCTATTGAAAAAAAAAAGATGCATTCTCAAAAATTCAAACTATCCAGGAGCTAATAAATTTGCCGTGGTTTTTTTTTTTTTTTTACCATACTTGGGTCTAGATTGTATTATATTTTGTATAGAAATTCTTTTCCTACATGACATGGTACAGCAGATTTGATGTCAGAAAGCTTGGGTTTGAATGCCAGCAGATCCTTCTTAAATGTGTGGTCACAGGCAATTCACTTCTCTGGGACTCAATTTCTTTATCTCCAAAATGGGGAGAACAATACTTTAACTGGCTCCTTCATGGGATTGCAGTACAGAAATAGAGATGCTACTGCTTCTTCCTTCAGGGATCATTAGTGTAAGGAGTTCTCTGTCTTTGGATTAACTATCAAACCCTTCTAAGCATACTTTATATAACATTTCCCTGACTAGTGCTGTTCAATAGTGTTATTAATACGATATAACCTAAACTCATCAGACCATTGCAAAACCTTACTATTACAACATTTTGAGAGGAACTTAACTAGTTCTTAAGCCCAACATTATCAAGAATCCAAATCCAACTCCATTCCCTTGTCCTTGGTACCTAAAGTTACATTTTCCCCCCAAGAATCAATTAATAGAATAAGTAAGTAGAATAAGCCCATAAAGGATCCCTGAATTTGGAGTCAGGAGACTCCTGGTTTCACATACCAGCTCTTCAATCAACTCTGGGTTCCAGTTCCATAATTCAGAAAACAAAGGGTTTGGAGTCTTTTAGGTCCCCTCTAAATCTAAATCCTATAATCCTATAAAGCACCTTTCCTTCACCCAGAAGAGAGGCAATTGCAAATAACCATGTGGAGCTTAATGGCATCAAATGGAAAGAGAATTTCCAGCCCTGCTGCAGAATCATCTCATATTTGAACACAAAACAAAACTAGAAATATCCTCCCCTTTCATACTCCCTGTTCCCACCCCCAGAATCACAATGATGCTTTAAATATCTCCAAAGCTCTGCACATCCATTTGGATTATAAAAAATGTTCTTCCCAATATAGGAGGTAAGTTGTTTTTTTCAAGGTCTGAAAATCGACTTCGAAACAGAAAGCCTCTTGTGCAGATACAAGTCTAAAGATATTCCATCTGAAGTAAACATCATTCCTCTTTTATCCAAATTTATAAACAACAAATGTACAATATTTTTACCCAGCTTAGCAGCTGGAGGAGAGGTTGTCAGCGTGCATTCTTTTTTTCAAAATAAATTAATCCTTACTCTGGTGGTTTGAGATTATGCACTGTATTATACAACAGCGCCTTATCAAGCCTCATCAGTGAAGATGGAATTCATGTCTGTAAAATGCTGCAGGCAATCACAGTTTCATATTTTATCATGTTGATAAGGATATCGCAAATTCTCTGAAGCATTTCAAAATGCTTAAATGAAAAAGGAGAAATGCAACTAAAAGGCTTTTTATATGGTTTGTTGTGGGTTATTATGAGTTATTTATAAACCCCAAAAAGAAAGATTTGACATTTCCAATGTAAAAGATTGGAGTATTTAATGGTACTTTTTTCTCTCTTTCCAATTGAATATCCTCAATCACTTTTAAAATCATTAATATTTACTCTTCTGTCAAGCAGAAGCCTTAAAAAGGGAGAATCTTCCAACTCTCTCACTGACAATAACAACAACTCATATTTATCTAGTGCTTTGAGGGTGACAAGGTGTTATCCTCAAAACAACCCTGTGAGGTAGCTAGTGGAGTTATTTCCCCCATTTTATAGATGAAGAAACTGAGCCTCAAAGAGGGATTTCCCCACAGATATCCAGCTAAGCAGTATCAGAGCCAGGATAAAAAGCATAACCTGAGTACCTCATGCTCTCTACCACTTCAGGCTCTCTGACACTTTTCTCCAATCCCTTCCATTTGCCCAGAAATTGTGGGTATATGTGGGGTTGAAACAGGGAATGACAAATAGTGCTGAAAAAATTTGCAAGAGAGAAGAAAAAAGCTAGGCTTCTCTATGTGTCTGTTTCTGCTCCTTCCTTCCTTCCACAAACTTAAAGACTTGAAGTAGGAGGAACTGAGAACTAGTACAATAACAGTAGAAAAAAACAATCAATTTGGACTCAGAAAATTTAGGTTCAAATTCCAGATTTCAATTTTTACTAGTTTTATGACCTTGGACAAGTCACCTAACTTTTCTAGACCTCAGAGTTCATCTCTAAGGTTTCTTCCAGCTAAAATATTCCAACTATATTCAAATATTCCAATATCATTATTTGAAATGTTAAAATTATTTCCCCCTAAAAACTGATAAGCCAATGGAAATTCAAAATTAATTTCATGCAGTTGATCCTTTATTCAACTGTCTCATAAGAATGAAATTTTCTACTGTCAGATAAGACTTTGGTAATACAATTTTTTCCATATGTTTTCAGAATTAGCTATGTGACCTTGTACAAGTCACTTTTCTAGGATTCAGTTTCCTCTTCTGGTAAATGAGGGGTTAAACCATCTACTCTTTAACATGCCTTCCAGCTCTTTATGTTTAATAACCTATGCTGTAACATTCTATGTTCTAAGGCTTCATTCAGCTTTAACATTTTCTGAGTTCACAATTCTTCTCCTGCTTGAATCTAAAAATATAGCATGAGCTATGCCACCTACCTGGAAAAGAGCACAATGAACATAAAAGAATTTATAATATGCTGACCTTCAGTAAAGAACCTATAAATTACAAAATGTCAATGGGAGTTTGGAGTCTGGTAAGCATCTTAACAATATCCAGGGTCTCTTATCTCCTTTGGCCTTGGTTCATCTGAAGAGCCTCCAAATAAGAAAAATCCACAACTTTTTCTTCACTTGTTAAATCCTTCATCACAAGGAAAAGGTATGGGGGTGGAAGGGGAGGGTTTTTTCCTCCATTACAAATACTAAATAAGTGAGTAGCAAGCCTAGAGGCCATTTATTAGTCACTATGTTTGTCTGACAATGCGTATGGCTCTTCCAAATAATGCTCCCAAGGGTACTCACATTTAAATTATGTGGACTATACAGTGAATTTCCTCCCAGGCCATCACTGTAGCCTCCCGTCTGATTGATAACATGACGGAGGGTATCCACCTGTGAGATGAAACAGAATTCATCATCCCAAATCTATTAAAAGATCATCACTTACAAAAGGAAACATTTTGAATTATATGTGCCATAAGGGTTTAGCATCCTCCATGAAAGACAAATTTATCAATCAAAAATGACTGGCAGAATTTCAACAATTCCTTGCATATTTAAACTCACATCTTTGTTTGCTCATGCCAGCAAATGTGGCAATGCAAATGGTAGGTTCGACTCAATGTGGTCAACAGCAACCATTTGGGTGTGGCTGAAAAACCTCATTATGAATGTGAGTTTGTGCACATGATCACACACACAATAGATGTATTAAATACCTTATCGGTCCAAATATAGGCTGCACTCTTTCCCCAAATCTGAATCATATAATTCCTGAGTGTAGCCTATAGCCATGCTAAAATAAGTATACACAAAACAATAACCAAATTGACAAAGAAAGCAATAATGGTAAAAAAAGAAATAAAATATCTTTATTACATTTGAAAAATATGTTTTTAAAAGACTCATATCTCACAGTATATTTTAAGGTAAATTTTGTGTGATTATTTATCAATGTTTACTTATAGATTTTTTTTCCTTTCAAAGAGATGTCCTCTTAAGGATATGTTTTATATTTAGGGGTGGCCTATATTTGAACCAATATGGTAGATAGTTGTATTGAGAATGGAAAATACTTTGGCAGCTCAGGTTTTTGTGTTCTGACTTAAAAAAAAAAAAGGACAATGAAACAGATCATATTTTTTAAAAAGGAAACCCAACAGTTCTCTCAAATTTAACTACAAAAGTAAGAGGCACCAATCCCCCCCTGCCATGAGCTCAAGCCAGAGCCGAATGCATTCACAAAGTTTGTCAGGTTTGAATCTTCAAAAATCACTGTTTATTTGAATTCTTGTTAAATTATAGAATGGGGTAGTTAGGGCTCCGACACTTAATAGCTATGTGATTTTAGGAACTGAGCCTTCGGTTCCTCATCTGTGAAATGGGAATAATAATCCTTGCACTCCCTACCTCACAGGATGGTTGTGAGGAAAGCGCTTTGTCAACCATAAAGCGTTGTAGAAATGGGAGCTATCATTATCAGGTCACTTTAGAAATAGACAGTGCAGGTTCTGCAGAGAAGTACAGAATGTTTCAGTGGAGCCAGAGTAAGGTGGAGTTTTGAGGCCAAACCCTACCCTGATAGAAAGGCTCTAGTTGGAGGGCACTTCTCCTACCTGTGATTGCACATTGGCTCCGACTTGGGACCCTTGGTAAGAATCCCCATTCAGACTCTGCATGTTCATGAACATGTCCCCAGAATTTGGGAGGTTAAAAGAACCAGAAGAACCTAGAAAGGAAAGAGTTAAGTAGCTGAATAACAGAGAGCTACACACATAACCCCAAAGATCTAGAGGCAAGAGAATCGAGAACAGGGAGAGGAGGAAGAAAAGGAAAAGGTTGTACATAACATAAGTATTTCAAGATCTAAGAGAATGGAGAGCACCTGCATGGATTCTGGTGCTATGGGAGAAAGGTAAACACTTGAAGGACTTGCTTTTGAGTCCAGTCTTGTTAATGGGCAATGTTGAGTACAAAATACAGCAGTCATTGGCCTGGAACTTTCCTTTCTTTCTATGCCCATAAGTTAATTTTTTTTTTTTAAAAGGCCCTTCAACATCATTAGCTATCATGGTGGACAATTACTCAGAGGAGAAAAATTTGTTTGAAGTTCGATTTTAACAACAAGCTCTATCTTAACTTTCCCCTAGAGAGTCACAATCTTCGTGTTCTATTAAAAAATACTCTGAACTTTTACTTTTGTGTGTATATTTAAAAGGTCTCCTTAGGAAGGTAATGATTCTTAATTGCCAATTAAGTCAATTTGTTATTGTGGTACTAGAATGCCTTTCATTTTTATTTAGGTTTGCCACCATTTTTAAGTGTTCTTTATCCCACTGTAAAGTTCACATCTTTGTGAACTTTACAGTTTTGGCCTAGACTTTGCTGCAGTGTGATTCCAGTGGGGCTGCACTAATGAAGAGGAAACGCTGAAAGAGCCAGCCAAGAGGCCTGAGTCCAGGTCTGCTCTACCACTTAACAGCTATGATACCTGAGTAAGTCACCCCACCTCTTAGAGTCTCAGTTTCTTCCTTATAGGGGCACGATAGTATTTGTATTATCTAACCTTAGAGTTGGTCATGAAAGTAAAACATAGGATAACTATAAAGTCCTTGAGAAATGTTAGGTATTATTATTATTGATGTTAATAATGCCTCCAACTTTAAATATCTGATTATTATTATTCACACAACAAAGATGATATGTAAGTAAAAGAAACGGAATGGGCAAAATTTAACAGAATTCTAAAATAAGCAGGACCATATTCTTGGGCAGCTAGGTGGTACAGTGGATAGAGTGCCAGACTTGGAGTCAGGAAGACTCACCTTCCTGAGTTCAAATCTGGCCTCAGACACTTAGTTGTTGTATGACCCTGGGCAAGTAAGTCACTTAACTTTGTTGGCTTCAGTTTTCTCATCTGTAAAATGAGCTGGAGAAGGAAATGACAAGCCACTCTAGTATCTTTATTAAAGAAAACCCCAAAAGGGGTCACAAAAAGTCAGACAAAACTGAAAAACAACAATAGTACTTAGTTATGCCATGTACAAAGTGCTTGCAATAAAACTTAATCTTAATTGCATTAAGTAGCCAGCCACATATACATTTTCTATCTCTGATATTTCGTGCTTTATGAGCTCATTGTTAGCCCTTAAACTGATACATTGAACAGTAAATAAAACGGCTATTAGAGATGGAACTTGCCTCATTTGCTTATTGAATAAAAATACTTTTATTGAAATGTCTAAGAAAAAAATCCCTGGCTCTTCCAAGAAAAAAGTAGTTTTCATTATAGATCCATTGACTTACACATTTCTTTATAAAGTTGTAATAACATGTAGTCAAACTGTGGTGGTCATTCACTCACAGAGTCAGAAATTAAAATGGCAAAAGACCTCAGATATCCAACCCTCTCATTTTACAAACAAGAGGTCCAGAGAAGTCCACTAACACCTGTTCTAACACCTTAATTTTACAAATATGAAAATTAGAGCCCAAAGATGACAAGTAACTTGCCCAAGGCCACAGAGTTAAGTTTAGGGCAGAGCCAGAACTAGTATCCAGGTCCTAACCTAAAGTCTATAGAGTGTTCCTTCCATTATCCCAGGCTGCCTCTACAAACTAGGTAAGCATTTGAACATTGAAGAGAATTCACCACACATCCACATGGTCACATGACCATTCTTCCTTGCTCTGCTTTGTGGGATGTATGTTATGAAGTTTCATGTACCAGATAGGAGAGAAAAATGTTCAATACCTACCAGAATTTGGTGTAGTGGGTGAATTCGTCTGATTATTCTGGACTGCTGCAGCCACAGCATGTGCAGCCGTCACTGCTGTTTTTGCAGCATAGAGATTGGCTTCTTCCTGAAACTTCCCTATATTCTTCTTGTACCTGATTCTCTTGTTGCCAAACCAGTTGGATACCTACAGATTATGGGGATGGAGGGGAAGAGAAAACAAAGCACACACACACAAAGTCAAATCAGCATGACTACCCAAGATTATGTTCTATTAACCACAGTCTTACTTCCCAGGTCTGAAACCTCACAGTTATAATGATTAAGAATCAATTGTGTGATATTATAAATATGAGCATGACATGGTTTTCTTCCTCTCTTGCCAAGAATGTGTCGATGTGTCAAATAACCCTTTTAAAACAAAAAGTTATCTTGGATTTGTCCAATGTGATTAAGATGGTAGTTGTTACTATTCTCAAGGTCACATTGATCAAGCCATTGAGTCTTTTAATTCCCCAAAGCACCTGAAAGGGATAAAGAGGTTGGGGTGAGGGTTCAAGGAAGAAATATTTGATACCATACTCCACATACATTAGGTACTTAATAAATTTCAGTTGAATTTTTAAAAATAATTTTGTCAGGGGCGGCTAGGTGGCGCAGTGAGTAAGAGCGCCGGCCTCGGAGTTGGGATGACCCGAGATCAAATCCGGCCTCAGAAAATGAGCACCCACACATAAATGACTGGCCGTGTAACCTTTCGCAAGTTACTTAACCCCAATTGCTTTAAAAAAAAATAATTTTGTCTAAAAAAGAATCCTTCCATTAAAGTTCTCCCCTCAACATGCCTCACTGTGGTATGGAGGTCACCCTGGGTTTTTGAAGGTCATGCTCATGAAATATAAACTCTTATAAATCCCATGAAGCTGAAAAGGCTTCAAGGATAGGACTGCTGATGGACAGTTTATAGGTCAGTCCTCTGAGTACCTCATTGAGTGTGGGGGAGCTCATCACCACAAGCATTATCACCAAAGGATGATAAATACGTCAGCCACAGCAACACATGAAACTGGCTTCTAATGCATGGAAGTTCTGTGACCCCCACCAGAAGAGAGAGTGCCCACCCTGATAAAATTACAGCTCTTGTGAAGTATTGAAGAAAAAGAATAAGAGATATTTGGAAAGGAATGAATTGTTTTTTATTTCTGGGCTGGAACAACCTTGGCAGTAGTATAGCTAAGAATCATGTTTGTTCCACTGAAAATAAAAGGAATAATATAAATCAATAATGAATGGAAAGTTACTTTGTCTTCTGTCTTTGAAGATACTGTATGACTGCCAACACAGCTCTCAAGCTCTACTTGTTAACCCATACAAATGTCACAACTTGAAAACTTAAGTAATTCCAGTAGAGCTGGATACTGAAACAGAAGGGCCACTTGTATTTCTGTAGTTTCCTAGGCTACCTGCATGATGTCAGCGAGTGCCACGCCCCTAAAGCTTCCAAGATGCCTCAGGAAACAGGAACATTTACACCATCACCATTTTCACAGCAGACACTCATGCCTTACAGGATTACAAGAGGGTATTTAAGCACCTGCAGATCAGTTATGTGGAGAAGCCAAAACTCACACAGTAATTTAAAAGAAATTACCTACTTTATATGTAAAGGAATCTGCCTTCCTGGGTTTTTTTTAAAAATATATTTCTTTAATTCCTTAATCAATTTCTCTAAGGAGTATGCACTCTGACACTGGGATAGGGTCACTGTTCTAAAACTAACCCAGATCATTGGCAAGTTGTTATTACCATATGACAGTTCAGTGGCCCTGGGAAGAAACAAAGGGGTGGTTGAAAACCCCCAACTTAATTCATGCCACCTGGCACACTTACTGATCATCTCTGCCAAGTGTTTAATTAGCTTGGATACCAAACACCTCTCTGACCTCTGTGGAGCTCGTACTTCCACAAGTAACCAGAGGCTCTTGGCAAGGAGGCCACACAAGAGAAGCAAAGTTTGCCTTGCTGCTTCAGTCCATATTTTATGCTATTGAAGGTGTCCAAATGAACTATACCTATCCTGAGGGACCAATACCCTCGAAGACAAACACTATACCCTCTGGCACAACTAATTTCAGAATGAAAGAAATGAAAATTAGGAGGGAAAATGTGGTAGGGGAGGTTCTTGGGAGATTGCCAGAAATTCCTGATCTACTATTATTTCATTCTTCAGGGATATCTTTTAATCAGTTATGGTTCTTCAGTGTCTACCATTTACAAGATGATAGGTGTTATGCCAAAGAAGTAGAAGGGATGAATTGTGTTCTCAAGAAATGCACATAATTGTTTGTAACATCAAATTTAACCCTTGGCTATTCAAACCAAAATTGTGGGGTTCAACTAAAATATGCCATGCCCCAGGATGGTTTGTTTTAAAAAGATCTCATTCCCATTAATATGTTTTCCATCACTGCCCTCAGTGAGAACACTAAGTAGCCAATGTAAAATAGGTTCCAGCACAGTGATATGTAAATGATGGTAATCAAGTGAACCTGTTATCTTAAGAGTTCCTAATAAAGAAGGAAGGAAAAACTTGGTCTCAAAGGAGATCATGGGTGGTGATCAGAGGCTTGCTGTTGGAAGACATCTCAAAGACCATCTAGTCCAAATCCTAACCAAATTAATTCCATCTACAACATCCCTAAAAAAAAATAGTCACATGTCACTCGAAGTCCATTGGTTATGAAGGACTGACTACTCGCTGAGAAAGCCCATGTCAGGATAGTTGTAATTGTTAGGAATTTTTTCCTTAGCAAGCCAAAATCTGGTAATATCCTTTCACTGATCTTACTTCTTCCCTGGAAGTCTAAGGGAAGTCATTTTCATCTCTGTTCTACCTGTCATCTTTTCTGTAGACTGAACATTCCTAGTGTCTTCATTGATGCCCAGTTTGACGATACCCTTTCATCATTCTGGTTACCTCCCAGCCTTGTCGGCATACCTTCTTAATAAAGCACACATGAAAGGACACAATACTTCATATGTTGTCTGACCAAAGCAGAATATGACCTATCGGCCCCTCAACCTCTCATTCTAGACACAATGCCTACTGGTTGCTTAGGTAATCATTAGCATAAACTTCTTAACAATTAGAGCTATCCCAAAATTTAACTCTCTGGGTTGCTAGATCAATACAATCATATTGAACTAATAGTTAACAAAAATCCCAAGATTTTTCCCCCACATGAACTGTTTTCTAGACATAGCTCTCCTATCGCATACCTGTGCAATTAATCTATTCTAGACCAATGGTGTCAAACTCAAACTTAAACAGCCACTAAACCATACATAAAGATCCCTGCAGGCCACATATTGACTTAGAAAACCACATGTTAATATTAATCTTTGTTTTACTGTATTTTTATTTATGTTGTTGAATATCTCCCAATTACATTTTAATCTGGCTCAGGCCACACTCAGGAGTGTTGTGGGCCACATGTAACCCATAACTCTTCCCTAAATTATAGAAAATACAAAAAAAGAAAAAAAATTCAAGTTCAGAAAATTCAGCACTAACCCAGAGATAGTGCTGCCAAGCATATACCACACAGATAGATTTCAAAGACGCAAAATTTCAATGTACACAAAAATATTCATAACAGCACTTTAATGGTAGCAAAGAAATAGAAACAAAGTAGAGGTGCCCATTAATTGGGGATGACTAGCCAAAATGTATGTATATATGAAATGGCCTATTAAAAACTAATAAATAAGAAGAATTCAAAGAATCAAGAGACATATGAAATAATGCAGAGTAATAAGTAAACAGAACCAGAAATATATATGTATATATATATATACATATAATATGTATATATGTAAAAGGAAAGAACAACAATAACAACAAAATATGGAAATTAAACACCTCATAATGGTACCGATCAATCTTGACCACAGAGGTGTGTGTCTATGGATGTGGACTACTGCAAACATTTAGTCATAGGTGATGTGGCAATTAGTTTTGCTAAACTGTTCTACACACACACACACACACACACACACACACACACACACCCCTTTTAAAATCTTTCTTACAATAGGGTGGGAGGAGGAAGAAATAAATGTGATAAACTGAAGAAAAGAAATTAATTCAGAAAAAAATATGATATAAAAGCAAAAGGTTTAAAAATAAGTATGCTGTCATAGGCAGACTCTAAAAGGAAATATAGGTAAGGAAGAACTAATGTTCCTACTTACAAAATTCTGATTAGCTGATACCAATCACAATGAGGAAGAAAAACAAAAGATACTCTATAGCAAGATTCTTGAGAAAATGTGTATCCTTCAGTTCAACAAGTATTTATTAAGTGCTTACTATGTTCTAGGACTTGTACTAAATACTGGAAATACAAGGACAAAAAGTGAAAATAGCTTCCCCACCCACACCCCAAGGAAAATATATTTACTGATGGGATACAATGTGTACACAAATATAAAATGTATACAGAGTAAATGCAGAATACTTTGGGATAGAGGAGAATGCTAACAAAGGGGGAGGAAACAAGGAAAGGCAGAGGGTAGCATTTGAGCTGAGCCTTGCATTAAACTAACAGATTTCATGACATGGAAATGAAGAGAGCAAGCATTCTAAGCATGGTGAACAATGCAAAGGCACTGGGGTCAGAGATGGGATGTTATCCACGGTGAACCACAAGTAAACTAGTTTGACTAGAATGTAGAGTTGTAGGTTGGAAGTAGGGTGGGAAAAAGAATAAAATAAGTCTGGTAAAATGGACTGGAGCCAGAGGATGAAAAGTTTTAAATGCCAAACACCGCTATATCTTTGTAACACCAACACCTAGCATAGTACATTGTACATAGAAGGTACTTAAAGATTATTGGATTTATTACATTTCTAAAGAAACCGGTGTTCAGTATAGTGTACTATTTGAAAAGGGTCAGAGAGGCACATACCAAAGGATGAATTTAGAACGTAGTATGGACCTGTAAGAATATTAGGAAGGTTTAAATCCAGAATGAGCTGAGGCATGGAAAAAATTTTTTAAAACAATACAAAATTATAGGGGTAGACATTTTTTTTAATATTTTGAGATACTTATGTAAGACAAATCAAAACTGCAGGTAACCTAAAGGGTAATGGGAAACCTAAATGTAACTGGAAACAGGCTATAGCGTATTACCAATGATGACTTAAGACTTCATGAAGGACATGTGTGATTATAAGAAGACAATGGCCTGATCATGTAAAGTGAGGGATAAAGTATGAACAACCCAAATTCTCCACTGGGATCTATCTATCTATATATCTAAGTACACACACACACACACACACACACACACACACACACACACACACACACATATATATATATATATAAACAAACAGGAGGAAGGTCTCATGAAAGTAGTGCTGGACTTGGAGTCAGAAGACCTTGAAGCTCTGCCTCATGTATTTACTAGTTATAGTCAAGTCACTTCACATCTAGGAGTATCAATTTCCTAATATTTAAAATAATATTTGCACTACCTTCTTTACAGCATTGCTGCAAACAGAGGATATTTCATACCTGAAAATATTACATGTACATGAATCATTTTATTATTCTTTGGAAAATTTATTTAAAGACATGGACAAAATTGCATAGGATGAGGAAACATGTCATGGTTCTGGTCTGCACCAGAGGTGAAAATGGCCTTGTCAATGAGATTACAAATCTATTTAAGTATTTCTTAAATCTACTTTTGGAGCAAGAATATAAATGAAAAAAGGAAGAGGAAGTTTCCTTGGAGAAGATAACATAATGTTAATAGATGACAGAAAGTAATCCTTGAGAAATCTTAGCAAAGAACAAAGTGCTAGAATATTAGAGGCTGGCAAATATTCCATTTCTTACCAAAAGTATAAAAGCTGAATTTGAACAAGCATAGACTTGCAAAATTGAACTCAGAAAGATTAAAAAATGACTTAATAGATGGTTTGTGGACATTTAGAAAATTACATCATGGTCATTAGAAGCCAGTTTGACTTTACTAAAAACAAGTTAAACACATCTCATTTTCTCTTTTAAGTAGGATTCTAGACTTGAACTGGGTGTGACCAAGATATGATTTAGCACAATTCCTCCAAAATATTTGATAAAAATCACTTTATATATTTAAAGACAAAATTTAGAACTACCATCTGGATGAAAACAGGTATAATTATAGCTGGTTAAACAGAAATATTCAGTATCAGATACTCTAAATTTGAAAGGAATTCAGAGGCTATCTAGTCTAACTCTTAGAACACCAAGAATGATTTCCCTGGCATTGCTGACAAGAAGTCACCTAATATCTGCTTGAAAAACTTCAACGAGGGGGAATGTACTACCTCTTGAGGCAGCCCATTCCACGTTTGAATAGCTCTAAATGTTGGGCAGTTATTTTTGTTAAAGTTGAAGTCTCCCATTTAGCAACTTCTACAAGTTGCTCTTAGTTTTAGCCTCTGAGACCAGGCAGAAGAAATTTAGTTCCACATGGCAGTCCTTCAAATATTTAGATAGCAATCACAACTACCCCAAGTCTTCTCTTCTCCAGGTTAAATATCCCCTTGCTCCTTCAATAAGCCATCATAGGGCACTGATTAATACAAAGAGTGTTGATTAGCAGAGTAATATCAACATGGAGAAAAACTTCAAATGGTGTATCCCAGGGATTCCATTTTCTTGAACAAATTGTCAAAGAAATAAAAACACATGCCATGCTTTGTAAACCTGAAAATTACACAAAACTAGTAAGGACTGCTAACATATTGCATATCATAATTAAGGTTTTAAAAGATCTCACTAGGCCAAAACAATTGGCAAAAATGAAACTCAGTTGATAAAAATTCACGTGGGAAAATACCTAGAGGGTATAAAATTAATTTCAAAAGCTCAAAATGAGCTAATATTGTTGCATAACTGCTTTACTTTGAAAAACAAAAAGTCTAGTATATCAAAAGAAATAAAGAAAAAAAGGTTGAAGGTCTTGCAGTACCAGATCTCAAACTATATTAGAAAGCTGTAATTATTGAGGTAGAGACAAAAAGGTAGGACAACAGGAAGAAGTAAAACAAGATCTTCCCCTACCCCAAAGATCCTCCAATCAGAACTAGAAAGCACACCACATTGAATCCTGATCAGGAAATACAAGAAAAAAATTATAGTGAGTCATTTTTCCAGTCAGCACAGGGAGACAGAGTGTACTCAGTGGAGCATTTCAGTGCTTTTATAAATTAAATGAGAGCACTAGAGGAAAAAATTGGAAAAGAAACAAGAGATATACAAGAATCAGAAAGTCAATTAACAATTTTTCAAAAGAAGTACAAAACCTTGCCCAAAACAAATTCCCTGAAAATCAAAATGGACTAAATAGAAACTAATGAAACAACAAGAAATATTCAAAGTCAAAAGACTAAAAAAGAGGGAAAATTGTAAGCTATTTCATAGCAAAAACTACTGACCTAGAAAATAGCTTAAAGGGAAAAAGTTTAATTAGATTATATGAAAGTCATGACCATAGAAAGAGCTTAAACATCATACTTCAAGAAATCCTAAAAGAAAACTTCCTAGGTCTCTTAGAACCAGAAAGGAAAGTAAAAATAGAAGGTATCCACTGGTCATCTCTGGAGAGGAAAAAATGAAAATTCCTAGGAACATCATAGTCAAAATCCAGAGCTTCTGGGTAAAAAACAAAAACAAAACCCTTTGAAAATAGCTAAAAAGAAGGATAGAGTTCAAGTATTGTAGAGCCAGAGTCAGGATCACAAATGATGTAGCAGCCACCACTATAAAGGAGGAGAAAACTTGGAATACAATATTACAGAAGGCAAAGGATATAGGCTTATCACCAAGAATAACTTACCCATAAAAACTGAGTATAATCCCATAGGGAAAAAATGGATCTTCATTAAGATAGATGACTACCAACTATTACTGATGAAAAGACTAGAATTGTATAGAAAATTTGAAGCACAAACACATAAGTCAAGAGAATCATAAAAAGGCAAACAAGGAGAATCATAAGAGATTTAAAATAGATTCATTCCAGGGCGGCTAGGTGGCAGAGTAAGAGCACCAGCCCCAGAGGGATCGTTCTGGCCTCAGATACTTAACACCCACACAAAAATAACTGTCCTTGTAACCTTGAGCAAGTTACTTAACCCCAATTGCTTAAAAAAATTGATTCATTCTAATGTGGGGAGACAATATATGTGCCTCCTCTAAACCATAATATCATTCAGGGTCATAGAGGAGGTTTAATTAGACAGAAAACCTGGGATTGGTTTTGTTACATCTTGAGAATCTTAAAAGAAGAATGGAAAGGGAGAAGAATACATGAGAGGAGGAAAAGGAGAGGAAAATTAGGTAAAATCATCTCACATAAATAGAAGGTGAAAAGATAAGTCTATACAAACAAGAAGGAAGGGGTGGGTAGAGTGATTGACATTTGAACCTTACTCTCATATAAATTGGTCAAAGGAGGAAAGAATACATACAGAGTTGGACACAGAAATACATTTCACTCAACGAGGACAGGAGGAAAAGAAGAGATGGGAGGAGGAATTAGAGGAAGGATAGACTAAGGGAAGGATTAGTCCTAAGCAAAAGAAACTTTAAATAAGGTTGCACAAAAATAGTCATATCTCTTTTTGTTATGTGATATGTATATACATCTATCTATCTATCTATCTATCTATCTATCTATCTATCTATCTATCTATCTATCTATCTATCTAATCTACACACACACATATATACATACATATACACATACATATAATATATGAAAAAAGGTTTTGAATCAAATATCTTATCCTAGTGTTTAATAAACTTAATAACAAATACTATAGGGAGAAGAATTTTCTATTTAAAAAGGACTGTGAGGTAAACTAGAGGCCAGTTTGGCAGATTCTGAGCTCAAACCATATACCATAATCTGCTCCAAAAAGATACACAACCTAAATACAAAAGGTTACTACATAAAGTTGATCATTATTTTTTTAATTAAAAAAGAATGGAAGAAGGTATCTTTCAGATTTATAATATACAAACATATATATGTATTAAACTAAAGGAAAAGAAGAAATGAAAAATAAAATAAAAATGTACAAAAAAACAAAAATTTAAAGCTTTTGCAACAAAAAAATTTACATGAGTCAATATAAAAGAAGCCCTTAACTAGGGAAAACAATCTTTATATCAAATAGTTCTAATATAAGCCTGGCTTCCTAGATATTTAGGGAGTAGAAACAAACATATAAGAATAAGAGTCATTCCCCAACAGGTAAATGGTCAAAGGATATGAATAGTTTCCAATAAAAATGCAAACATCAACACCCACATAGAAAAATGCTTCAAATCACTAATAAGAGAAACAATAACAAGGGAAATGTGAATTAAAACAATTAGACTTTTTCCTTACAACCAGTAACTTGGCAAAGATCTAAAAATAGAAAACGTTGATATTGGAGGAAGTGTAAAAAGACAGACACAATGATATACTGTTGGTATGACTATAGTCTGGAAAAACAACTTGGAATAAGGTATGAAAAGTCATTAAATGGTAATACTCTTTAACCTCATTATCTCACTTTTTGGCACACACTCCAAGAAGATTAGTGGCAAAAGAGAAAGATCCCAAATATAGAAGAAATTATTTATAGTAGCACTCTGTGTGCTAGTAAAAATGGAAACAAAGTTGAAACCCATCAATCACTAACACTGAAAAATTTACTGTTTAAAAATTAACAGAGGGCGGCTAGGTGGCGCAGTGAGTAGAGCACCGGCCCTGGAGTCAGAAGGACCTGAGTTCGGATCCAGCCTCAGACACTTAACACACACAAACAAAAACCTAGCCATGTGACCTTGGGCAAGTTATTTAACCCCAATTGCCCTCCAAAAAGCAAATAATAATAATAATAATAATAATAATAATGGAGTCTTGTTTTATCATAAAGAATGATGATCATGAGAATTCAGAAGACTCATAAGAAAAAGAATGCAGAACCAAGAAAATACTGTAAAGGAAAACAACACTAAAAGGCAAATAAAGATGTTAATTGCAATGAACAATTTTGGTCTTGGAGAACAAAGGTTAAAAAAAACCCAAAAGCTTCTCCCCGAGAAGAAGGATATGATACTACAGGTGTGGAAAGCTGCATATACAGTCACACATGATTTCATTTGTCAGTCAGGTTTGTTCAACTGTTTTTCTTTGTTGCAAGGCAGGGTTTAATTGTTGGGGGTCAGGAGTGAGTTTATTACAAAACAACTGAAGTAAAAATAACATAAAAGGCATCCATTTTAAAAGGGAGGAGGAAAACTAACATGAAAATAGGCTGCATTAGTAAAATTAGTGTCCAGATTTGGGGGGGAGGGGGATGACATCCACTGTAATTACTCCAAATTTGAAATATTATGTCCAACACTGGCTGCCACACTTTAAGTTAAACTAGATTGGTGGTTGGCCATTCATGGCTGATGGAGAAACTTTGTGATATAAAGAACAATAATGTGAATTGGGAATGCTTAGCTTGCAGATGAAAAAACCTAAGAGAAATATGATTGATGTTTTTAAAAATTTGAGGGTTGTCATGAGGAAGGGGGAATAGAAGTATTCTTTGGTGTTTCTCAGGGCAGATAGTAAAAGTTATAGAGTCAGATTTCAATTCTGTACAGGGAAGAGCTTCCTAAAAATGGAGTTCTACAACAATGTTAAGAAAAGTAATGAGCTCTCTCCTTCACTGGAAAATTTCAAGCTCAATGACCCACATGGCAGAAGGCGATATAGAGTGGCAGAAAGAGTGTTGAACTTCGAGTCAGGAAATTCAAGTTTTATTCTTGGCTTTAACACTCACTATGTATTGACAGACAAGTCACTTAATTTCTCTGAATTTCAATGCCCTCATCAACAAAATAAAGATACCAATACTTGTACTATCCGCTTTATATGATTGTTGTGAAGTAAATATTTTCTAAACTTTAGAGCATGATAAAAAGGTGGATTATCTCATTCTAATAACATTTTCATGAAATTTGGGTAGAAACTGTCCAAGAACAATTCACCATCCTGCTATTATTCTTTTACATTTAATGTTCAGAGGACTATTGCACAGGTAGATAAAATGACTGCTTTGGTAATAGAATAAAAACGTCAGGATGCAAACTCATCTTCTCAAATTCACTTAAAGTACCTTTAGGAAAACTGCAGTACCAAGAAGGACATCATGGATGACATATGCTTTATCCTGTCTTCATGTGGCTTTAATTTCTTCAGCTAAGTCATAATATTTTGTGAGAAAACTCAATATAGTTCAGAAATTATGAATTTTTGCCATAACAACTATTAAGAGTGTTTTTTAAAAAATGCTTTTATGGATCAATGTTATGTCTAGGTGGTCATAAACAACAGTTTTGCTCTAATTCCAAGATATTTATCCTGTTTGATTAAAGGATACTTTGAAGTTTGTATTTATAAAATAAGGCTTTATCATGTGTTAGTTTATAAAGGAATGGGGCAGCTAGGAGGCACAGTAGATAGAAGGCTGTGCCTGGTCAGGAAGACTCATCTTCTTGAGGTCAAATGTTGCCTCAGATGCTTACTAGTTGTGTGACCCTTGGCAAGTCACTTAACCCTGCTTGCCTCAGTTTCCTCATCTTTAAAATGAGCTGGAGAAGGAAATGGCAAACTACTCTAGGATCTTTGCCAAGAAAACCCCAAACGAGGTCAATAAAAAGTTAGGCATGACTGAAAAATGATCAAATAACAAAGTTCATAAAGGATAGTGAACTTCTGTTATATAACTGTGGTCACTAAGATTCCTATCTTTCTAGGTAACTAAAGGTAGATACTATCTTGTCTTTCTAGGTTACTAAAGGTAGATGTAACCAATAGCAACCAATAGTAATATCCTGCACAATTTTTACTATTTCAGTGCATGATATTCACTAAAGTTAACCTTCCCATAATTTATACTGGCAATGACCAGATCCTGAACTGTTACTGTAAACTCATGTATTTCTTTAAACAAGTCCACATGACATGTATTTAGTGCTTCATTATGGAAATGCTGGTGATTGAGTTCATATGAATATCACCCAAGGAAGGCCTTTTGATGACTCTCTTGTATGTTAAGTGTTTCACATATTTGATCCAGAGATAAACCACTTTTACATTCAACAAAGACAATAGTGTATACCTCTTGTCAATCTCTACTAATGTTTTGTTAAGTAGACTCCAATTTCTATAAATGTTTAACCTTTTATCATATGCTCTAAAGACTATAAATTGTTAATATAAGTAATAATAACAATAAGCAACAAAGGAGATTCCTGAATTGATGGGAGAATATATTCCCTTCAAGTTAAAGATTTTTATGATTCCATTTACAATAGAGTTCTTAATCATACTTGTAATGGGATAAATACTGTTAAGCTTCTTCAACAGTTAATGTTGGTGTCTACTTAACCTCCAACAAAACATTTTTTTTTCAACATAAAAGAGACAAAACTGGAAAATTCTCTGTGAAAAGGAGTATCTACATTCTATAATTTCTGTAGCATGTCTGAAAAAAAAAAGGCATGTCTTTAGAAAGTTTAAATACTGAGCAGATCACAAAGGGTAATCAGATAGGCACCTTACAAAAGAGCTAAAGTCCTGTTTGAGAGATAACTTGCCACTTCTTAATCATGATTAATTAACGTGAATCTCCCGATCTTAAATTCAACAACAAAGACATATTTTTAACTTTTCCTTTTCTAAACAATTCTCTGTTGTATACAGAAATATATTGTACTTAATATTACCTTGACAATGAAAGAAGCTAAAACACATTAATGAAGCCTAGCCTGAAAAATCAGATTACAGCTTTATTAACAGTTTCATAATTGAGGAATCTCAGTACATCAACAGTCTCATCTCTAGATATGTAAGAATTCTGTTTATGCACACCCCTGGACCAATCACACAACAGCCATTGCTAATAAAGGTTTATTTAATTCTCCCAGTAAAATTTTAATATCACCAGCAGCCTGGGGAAGCTTTAGCAAGTAGATTTGCTTGACATCAGATTGTTTCCATTCTGCTAGTCCCAATACTTCTTAATCTTTAATATCAAGGCAATTAAAATTAATGGCCACTCATCCGAAGCCACCATGGGCAGTGTTTCCTTGACATCAATTGTTTGATGGGATTACCTAGAGGTTAAACTAACAAGCAAGGTTTAATTGGAAGCAATGAATGGAGTAGTGATCATACGTTATGTTTAACCTGCATAACCACATCTAAATGAATATCTAAAAATGTCCAACTATTTCTCAAATTAAAATATGCACTACACAATCCAATCTCACCAATGTGGGTATCCGTGCAATCAGCCTGTTAAAACTAAAATTGGCATCATTAATGTATAAACCTACACCTGATGCCAGAAATTCTCTCACTTAAAAAAGAGATTCAATTAGGTATGATGTAGTAAAAGGAACACTGAACATGAAATCAGAAGATTCAGAAGATCTGAGTTCAAGACACTTTTAGGTGTATGATCTTGGACAAGTTATTCTGCCTTTCTAAGCCCCAGGTTTCTTAGCAGTAAAATGAAGGAATTAGACTTGAAAACTCGAAGGTTTGTTCTACATCTCTCATCTGATGAAACTGTGATTCTATAATTAGATGAACAGAAAGACCAGTCTCTATCCCATACCAGTACATCGAATGTGGAGTATCATATTCAGTACTGGGTAGCAAGTTTGAATGTGACTTTAAGAAAGCAGAACAGATCCAGAGAAAGGCAACCAGGATGAGGCAGTGACTCAAAACCACAGCTTTCAAGGATTAATTGAAGGAACTAAGGATGGCTTGTTTGGAGAAGGGAAAGACATAAAGGAACATCATCACTGCTTTCAGTTATATGAAATTCTGTCATGTGGAATAAAGATTAAACAGGAGTCTGTTTGGCCTCATAAGGTAGTAAAGGAAAGAAGGTATAGCATGAAATTAGAATGGTCCAAAACAGAAGAGGTAGCCCTACGTGGTATTAAGTTCTCTGTCACTGAATGTCTTTAAGTGGAGGTAAGAAAACCATTTTTCAGGATATTACAAGGGATTTCATCTCACGTATAAGGTGGACTGGATGACCTCTGAAGTAAAAAACTCTACAATTTGACACAAAAGACCAAAAAAAAAAATGCAAGGCCTGTCCTAGTCACAGTTAACAGACAAGCATGTGAATCAGAATATAGAACTTCTTTGAGTGTACTATGCCATACTTATTGGCTCCGAAATAGCAAAACACTACCTCTTGAGCGCCATGGGAGTTTTCCATATGACATGTGAAATGCTTACTACCTGTGTGACTTTAGACAAGGTATCTAACTGTCCTGGGCCTCAATCTCTCCCTGTAAAATGAGGGAAGGCCTCTGAGGTCTCTTCCAGCTCTAAATCTATAACCTTTGTTATAGGTAAACATACTCAGGTCCCTGACACAACAGGTGCCCAAAAAATATTTGATGAAAGGATGAATGAGTGAGTCCTTTTCTAAAAGGCTGTTCTGAGAATATACTTTTATAATACCTTAATGTACCACAACATTTTCTTGCAATCCTTTTGTGAATGTGTTGTTAACTACTATTTTCTTTCTTATTATAAATGAAAGCAGTGAGGTCCAAGGAGGTCTAGGGTCACCTATAGCAAATAAGAGAGCCAGGCCTTTGCATCACACATTTAGATTTAGAGTTTGAAAGGAACCTCTGGGGATCACCAAATTCAGCCTCCTTGTTTCACAGAAGAGAAAATGAAGACTCCTTTCCTAAAACAAAGTGACTTGTCCAGTGCGACACAGCAGATAAGTAACAGAGCTAGGACTTAAACTCAGTCTTCTGATTCCAGATGTCAAATATTATTGGCTATGTCTTTTGATTCCAGATCTAGGGCCTCTTCCATCACACTAAGCTGCCACTTCAAAGAACCATAAAGAGTAACATGATATGAAAAAAACACTACTGCAGTATGACAGAATAGGACTAAATTTGGAATCAGAAGACCTATCTTCAAATCCTGGCTCTGCTACTTTCTGGATGAATCACTTAATTTCTCTGTACCTCAGTTTCCTTATTTGTAAAATAAGGGAGTTGAACCAGGTCATCTCTAATGTTTGTTTTTGCTCTAAATCCTATGAATCAAGAATTAACTTTCAATTTAGACTAAGTGATATAAAAAAAATAGTCAAGGAGAATAGTCTGGGAATGCTTCACTGAGAAAATAAGACTTCATGAGCTGTGAAAAATTTGAATGGATAGAGGGGACAGGGAGAGACATCAAAACAAAGGGATACAGGGCGGCTAGGTGGCGCAATGAATAGAGCGCCAGCCCTGGAATCAGAAGGACCTGAGTTCGGAGCCGACACTTAATCCATACAAACAAACAAACAAAAAAAAAACCTAGCCGTGTAACCTTGGGCAAGTTACTTAACCCCAATTGCCCTAAAGGGGCGGCTAGGTGGCGCAGTGAGTAAGAGCGTCGGCCTCGGAGTTGGGATGACCCGAGATCAGATCCGGCCTCAAAAAATGAGCACCCACGCATAAATAATGACTAGCCGTGTAACCTTGAGCAAGTTACTTAACCCCAATTGCTTTAAAAAAAAAAAATTAAAAAAAAAAAACAAAGGGATACGACATAAGGGAAAGCAAGAAAATAAGCTTAAGTCCATACTTTACACAAAAAGTACTCAATGAATACTTATAGACAATAACAGTCAATTCTACACAGTCCTTTTCTATTAAATACTTTACCCCATTATCCTATCACTGAACTTGTGCTGCTAAGACTTAGCCTTGGATCCCTCCCATCATCCCCTGCCTTCACTCCTACACATGAGCTGCTGAATGATGCTAGAGAAAACCAGTAAATTGTACTAATTATTCCACTACAAATTTATGTTATATAAATTCATTTGGATTCTCATTGCAGCAAGGAAATCCTTTTATACTTCTTTAATTAAACCACTATCCTACTCACCACCAAATCTTCTTCCAAACCTATTCAACCCTTCCTTTACTCTCCCTTCCCACCACCCCCTAAAATGAGAATCTTGTCTCATATTTTACCAATAAAAATGAAAGAATAAGGCCACTCTCCTCTTCTTCCCTCCTCCTCCTCCTCCTCCTCACTGCATATCACCTAGAATCCTCCTGTCACCATCTCCTCTTTCACCCTGGTCTTACATGAAGAAGTAGCCCTTCCACTTCCCAAGGCAAACCCTTCTATATGTAACTGGGATCCCATTTTGTGACATCCTCTGCAACAGATCATCCCTTGGACCACCCTCATCTTCTCACTTATGTTTCATCACTCCCTATCTATTGTTTGCTTCCCTAGAGTTAGGAAAACTTGAGTTCAAACATGGCCTCGCTCACTTACTAGTTGCGTAACCTTGGGAAAATAACCAGTTTGACTCAGTTTCCTCAGTTGTACAATGGGACAATAATAGCACCAACCTTGCAGGGTCGTTGTGAGGATCAAATGAGAAAATACCCTAAAAAGTGCTTAGTATAGAGCCTGCCACATAGGATTGGCCATATATATGCTTATTCCTTTCCTTCCCCCCCTTTCCAGCCTCAGAAGACCTTACTTGATGTCTTCTTCCCCACTAACTTATCCCACATCTCTTCTCTCTTTGCTGGCTAAATTCCTCGAGAAAACTGTCCACAATAGGTTATCTCCATTTCCTTCCCTCTGACTCTCTTCTTAACTCTTTGCACTCCAGCTTCAGGCCTCATCATTTAACTGAAACTGCTCCCTTCAAAGTTACCAGTGATCTCTTAACTGCCAAATCTAATGGCCTTCTCTTAATTCTCATCCTTCTGGACCTCTCTGTAGCCTTTGACACCATTGTTACTCCCTTCCCCTTGATACTCTCTTCTCTCTGGGTTTTTGTGACATAATCTCTCCTGGATCTCCTCCTGCCCTATATGACCATCAACTCCTTCTCAGTCTCCTTTGCTGGCTCTTCATCCAAATCATGCCAACTAACAGTGAGTATCCCATGAGCCTCTGTCCTAGCCTTCTTCTCTTCTCCCTCTATACTGGTTCACTTGGTGATCTCATCAGTTGCCATGGATTGCATTTATCATCTCTGTGCTGATGATTCTCGGATCTACTTATTAAGTCTTAACCTTTCTATTGACTTCTAATCTCACATCTTCAGCTACTTTATTAGATACCTCAAAGTGGATGTCTGTACACACCTTAGACTGAACATGTCCAAAACTCATTATCTTTCCCTCAAAAACTTTCCCCTCTTCTTACTCTCTCTTTTACTTTCAAGCATACTACCATTCTCCCTGTTACGCAGGCTTGTGACCAAGGTGTCATCTTCAATTTCTCACTCTCATTCTCCCATATCCAATCTGTTGCCCAGGTTTGTCAACTTTATAACATCACTTGTATAATAAGCCTCCTTCTCTCCTCTGACACTGCCACCACCCTGGTGCAGGCCCTCATCACCTCACACTTGAACTATTAAACTAGCCTTCTAGTTGGTCTCCCTTCCTTCAGTCTCTTCCCACTCTAGTTCATTCTCCATTCAGCCATCAAAGTCATTTTCCTTAAGTGCAGGTCTGACCCTCTTACTTTCTTCCTCAATAAACTCTAGAGGCTCCTTATCACCTCCCAGATCAGACACCCAGTCCTCTGATGTTCAAAGCCCTTCATAACTTGCTCTCCTCTCCACCCCAACTTTTCCAGTCTTATACCTTACACCTCTTCCCACCCCACCATCCTCTTCTATCCAGTGACATTTTCATTCCTACTAAAAAAGAAACCATCTCTCAACTCTGAGCATTCTCTCTGGCTGTCCCCCAAGACTGGAATGCTCTTCCCTCCTCATCTCTGACTTCTGGCTTCTCTAGCTTCAAGTTCCATCTAAAATCCCACCTTCTGCAGGAAGTCCTTCCTAAACCCCTTTCATTCTAGTGTCTTCTTTTTGTTTATTATTTTCAATGTCTTTTATAGAACTTGCTTGTACATAGTTGTTTAGAATGTTGTTTCTTCCATTAGGCTGTGATTTTCTTGAGAGTAGAGTAGTATTTTTCTTTGTATACCCTGAACATAGCACAATGCCTGGAACATAGTTAGGTGCTCAATTAATATTGACTGAGGTTTTCATGGACAAATAAAGAGACTAACCTGACTGGTAGAGCAGGTGTGGAAAATATAAATGTATAAAGAAAGACCAAATTATGCAAATTTAAGGTAAGCTATATGAGCATCCCAAAATTCTTAGTGAAGTTATAATTTTTAATAGATTAAAACTGAACTAAGATTTTTGGGATACCCTATATTTTGGGATACCCTATGTAATCATGTTTATTTGGTCATATTTTAAATTTCCATAAAATATTATATCACATATATATGCATGTAAACATTCAACTGAAGATTTATAAATATACTTTTTAAATTTAAACTTTTATTTTAATCTTGATATTTTTCTAATGCTTCATCATGGTATCAAGGAAACCTTGGAACTTGGAATAAAGCTGTGATAGGCCCTACTAAGTAGGAAAGGCTTCAAGGACAAGCCTGGGGCACCTGTCATCCTAGGACCAGTCTAACTTAGTGCAGTGAACCTCATTTCCTGAATTAAGGCTACTAGGTGATACATTTTTTTCAGCCAAAGCAACATGCTAAAACCATCTAAAGTACAGAGATGTTATTATCTGGGTCAATGAAATAAAAATATAAATCCTAGAAGTTTTGAATCAAGTTCAAAGATGACACAATGAATGGTATAAAATGTGGCTATGAAGAAGAGCATTAGAGACCAACAAGAAGGAGAATTGTGTGCTAGTCCCAGGTTTGCTACTTGCAAGATGTGTGACCTTAAGCAAATCAAATCTTTATCATAATAAAAATAATCATATCACATGGAAATGAGCTTTATAAAACCATAAAGGCACTTTACTTACAACTACTTTTCAAGACAGGAAGTGCTTCAGAGAGTAAGGTTATTTGCCCAAGACCACATAGTCAATAATAGATAAAAATTATCTCTAAGGTTCCTTTTGGCTTTAATTCTCCATGACCTTGTTATTAAATGAAAGAGTTACATTTACATTCTTAGAATCAACCCATGTCTGTCATCCATTTGGGCACAGTGGAAAACAATTTTCAAAAAACTTGAAAAAGCTAAAATCAGATGCTTTTTAAATCCTGTATTATTAAAAATTTCCTAAACTATTTTTCATTATAAAAAATATTCTCTCCTTATTAAAACAAAACAGAGTCAACAATGAACATCTTTCTCAGTACAATCACTGAAAGCCAATTAATTAATTGGCCTTAATTGTATATTGCATTTCATACAATACTGTTGTACTTATTTATCACATTAATTACAACATTAAATAAAAGAGACAATAAATTATTACTTAAATACTTAATCATTGAGAGAAAAATGTTGGGGCCATAG
Organism: Gymnobelideus leadbeateri; assembly: GCA_011680675.1. Classification (NCBI taxonomy): domain Eukaryota; kingdom Metazoa; phylum Chordata; class Mammalia; order Diprotodontia; family Petauridae; genus Gymnobelideus; species Gymnobelideus leadbeateri. Next base: position 528,901 of record WOXC01006048.1, on the reverse strand, counting down.
TTTTGCTTCCTTGCATAAATTCAGTGGAATGAATCAGCACTTGTTTGTAGAAAGCAGCATCTGACACCAGAGAATGTCAATACCAAAATCAGCAAACAAAAAAATTATGAACCACAAACCCCAGAAAATTTGGTCATTGTGTTTCCACATGTTCATATGTAGCTTATATTTCACATGTTTTGACAAGTTAAATATAACAGAAATAAAATTTTGAAATTTGCCTCATAACTAATGGTACCACATGTCTCTAATACCTTCCTCAGTAATCAATGTACTTTTAGTTCCATTTGAATATCAACATCAAAAGAATCATGGTTTCATCAGAGTAAGCACTCCTCCTCTCCCAATCCAGACTTTTAACCACTCCAAATCTTAATGGAGGGTTTCCAGAGTTGCCAAAGCCCCAAAAGTTAGTCTCCAGGTGACCCACCTTCTCCTAATTAGCCCCTTTGTATGTAACTAAGAAGGTACTAAGATGACAGACCACATTTGAGCTATCACTAGGTCTGTTCTCAAAGCCCAGTAGGACCTGACAGAGGTTATACTTAATTAGCATAGCCTTTGAGAAGCAAGGGTTACTTCTATGCCATAATGAGGAAATTAAGTAAGACTTGATTGGAGGCTCATCTTTCACAATTTAATTAATTGTTTCAGTCTCTTTTATGAATACACATAATCTTTTTCTTCCTTCCTTTCCTTTTCTCTTATAGTTCTATTCCAGTTTCCCCTACTTGCTACCTGCATAGGAAACTGCCCAAGTAGTGACTTTAACCATCAGCAGCTAGGAGGCACAATAGATATAGCATGGAATTGAGAAGTTGTTCAGCCTTGGCTAACTCTTCAGGACCCCATTTGGGATTTTTGTGGCAAAGATACAGGTAGTGGTTTGCCATTTCCTTCTCCAGCTCATTTTACAGATGAGGACACTGAAACCAAACGATTAAGTGATTTGCCCAGGGTTACACAGCTAGTAAGTATCTGAGGCTACACCTGAACTCAGGTCTCCCTAACTCCAGGTCTGGTGCTCTATCCAGTAAGCCAGCTAGCTAGTAGAATCTGAAAGATTTGAGTTCAAATCCAGCCTTAGACATTTCCTACCTAAGTGACCCTGGACATTTAACATTTAACAGCCTCGGTTTCTTCAACTGTAACAAATGAAATAATACTTGTAAAATGCTAAGCACAGTGCAGCAGCCCCTTAATAAATACTTGTTCTCTTCCCTTCCCCTTCCCTCATCAATACAAATTAGCAACTCATCAGAAAGTCTTGGAAACTTGGTGGAGGCACTGAGAGTTAAGTGACTAGCTCACACCTAGTTTGTGCCACCAGCAGGACTTGAACTCTTGACTGTAAGGCCAGACCTCTATCAAATACATCATATTGTCACTTCTGCTCAGTTAACACTGAAAATATTTCTTCCTCTCGTTCTTTCATAGAATCAACAAAAAGGAAAGACATAATTGTTTAAAGAAATTAGACATAATAAAAATCATCAATCTTGAGAGTTTTTCAAAGTACCCAGATGTTTCTTTCAGAATCTTCACAAAGGCATCAATCTCAGTTCAATAAATTTAAGTCAACATTTACTGATGTTGAATTAAAGAATTCTTTATCATGTCCTCCACCCCACCCCACCCCCTTCAGCTTCCTTTTCTTTATTATCTTCTTCCATTAGATTATATGCTTCTTGAGGGAAGGGACTGTCTGTCTTTTTCACGTTTATCCCCAGTGCTAAGCACTGTCTTTTCCATGGGCACAGCTAATACGTGTCAGAGGCAGAACATAAACCCAGATCTTCCTAACTCTAAGGCTCCCCTCCAACCCCTCTGGCACCCTGTTTCTCTGTACAGAGCACCTATAACATGCTTAACTGTTTATTGATTGACTATTAAAGACTATTGGAAGTTGTTTTATGACCTCCAGAAAATTGTCGTTATGCAAGATGAAATCGATGCTGAAATACACCTCCTCCCCATATCCTGCTCCTGGGGCCCCTTCTTCCCTTTAACTGGAGAGAGTGATGGGTGAACACCTAGTGGATATCCTCGACCATTTAAGAAGGGTACCCAAGGAACTCACCTCATCATTTCCCACCTGGCTGCTCTCCTGCACTTTATTCATGATCACCAGAAACTCATCATTCTGTAAGATGAAGTCAGCTCTGCAACTTTCGTCTCCTCAGATCATTCCCATCCTATGGAAGGATTTCATCACATACCTAAGCCATGTGCCTCCCCTGCCCCCCTTCAGTTTCTGGTTATTTATTGTTTTCCCTGAATAGACCATGAGAGCTAGAGGGTAGTGAAGTCTTGTGCATTTCCTTAGCACCTTCCCCACCAGGGCTTAGCACAGTGCCTAGCATACCTTAGTTGCTTCATAAATGTTTAGTGACTCAGACTCTGTACAGAGAAGCTGAGTGGCAGGGAAGGGGTGGGGGCAATGGCATGGCTAGAAGTTAGGAAAATCTGGCTTTAAGTTCTTCCTCTGACATTTATTAACTGTGCCCATGGGTATTAAGCATCTCAGTGCCCTGGGCAACTCTCTAGGAAGTAAGTTAAATACTAGTTGTTAATCTGCACACACAAGGAGTTCTCCATACTGATGAAATCATAACTCCAAACTTTTCCCTCCCCCAAACATACAAATTATTGTATTAGACACTGGGGAAGATACAAAAATACAAATGAAACATTGAAACATAATTCCTGCCCTCTCAGAGCTTACGGTACTAGTATACTGTACAGGGTAATTTATAAACATAACTTAAAGGCAATATTACTTAAATGTAACAGAGAGGTGTCAAAGTGTTAATATGAGGTTCTAGAATGAAAAGTGGTAACACACATCCTTAATTCCCTTTCATTTGGTAGGCTATCAGATGTAGCAGTCGCCACAGCCAAGGAGATTAAGTACAGTGTACTACGTCTGCCAATCCTAGCCTAGCTTAAAACTTCAACAGACACTCCAGTCATGTGAGCAAAGCAAATTGTGCTATACTCTTTGATCAGCTGTGTGACCACAGGTAAGTCACCAACTTCCATGAACCAGTTTCCCACTGATAAAATGCAGATGATATCTGTAGTACCAACCTCACAGGGATTTTGTAAAGATTAAGTGAGACAATGTATGTAAAGTGTTTCCTATACCTTCAAGTACTAGACAAATGTCAGCTATGGCTATTATTACCTGTATGATGTTCAGCAAATCACAGTCTTAATTTCCCCATCTGTAAAATGAAGGGGTTGATGAAATAGATAACTAGATGATCTCTAAGGTCTTCTCCAGGTCTAAATTCTCTGGCCCTCTACTCCATTAATGCCTCCTCTGATGCCTCATTGTGGCCAGGAGATAAATGGAGGTAAGCCCTGGGTTCTTGAAGGCAGCACAGTAAAACATAAGTTCCAGCAAGTTGTTTTAAGTTGGAAAGGCAAGGCAAGTATAGGCCATATGACAAATTGCATATTGTCCAAGGACCAATCTTGCTAAATTTAGAGAGACCTATCTACAAAATGATAAATTCATGGGGTTCAGGGAGGGAGAGCTAGGAACTCATGAGGAACCAGTCATGTACTAGAGTATAAAGGGATGTGATCTGAGTTGATGGAAAAGTCACCACATAAAATCATGAATCTTTTGAAGTTCCGAAGCATAAAGTATTATCATAATGTGATTGTCTGCTATTTTTGATTGCCAATGTAGAATGTGATAGCTTTACTTTAGGTTAAATGGGCTTTTATTACCTAGACTTAGACAGCTTAATTCTCTATTACCACCATGCTGAGAACATGGCAAAGCCTGTTATTGGAATGGACCTAGGACCAAATTTCCTTTACCTTCTCACTTTCCTTTCCTCTCACCTCCGGGATCTAGCCTCAAATTTGAACCTCAGATGCCAGACTTTTCACCTTTAGCACTAGAATTACCAGCATCAGTAATATCATCTTAAGGACTCAGCCCAGGTACAAAGATACAAATACCAGACTGCTTGTCAAGATCTCATCTATGGGAAAGGCCACTGACATCAAATACAATTTCTTTTCTTCCACAGTGCTTCAAAAAGAACTGACACTGTCCCCTGCCATTCACAGGGCATTTAAAGGTAGGAGCAGCAGTCAAAAGGTACTTTATCTTAATTTACTTATTCAGTATCATGTCAATTTAACTACCAAGTAATTATAGAAATAGAAAAAATAATCAGGGAATTCATCTGGAGGAATAAAACATCAAAGATCTAAAAGGAAGTAAGGGGTGGGGGGAAAGGGGGAGTGGTGGAATGGCAAGGAAGCACCAAAACTATTTGGCACTGATTAAGTAACAGAGAAGTTGTTCAGTAGAACCTCATACAGAAGAAAACAAGAGTAGACTAGTTTGATAAACCCAACGTGTAAGAATTCATTATTTGACAAAAGCTTCTGGGAAAACCAGAAAGCAGTGTGGCAGAAATTATATAGAGACCAAAACGTGACACTGTATACCAAGATAAACTCCAAATGGATATGTGACTTCAACATAAAAGTGATATCATAAACAAATCAGAGGAACAAGGAAGAAAATACTTTTTAGATCTATAGGGAGGGGAAGAATTCATGACAAAACAAGGGAAATAGAGGAATAAAGAAGACAAAGTGGATCGTTTTGATTACATAAAATTAAAGCTTTTTTCAAAATTAACAAATCCAATGTAGCTAAAATTAGAAGAAAAGCAAGTAAATGGGAAGGGGGAGATTTTGAAGCAAGTTTCTCTGATAAGGGTCTCATTTCCAAGTTATATAAGGTATTGACTCAAATTTAGAAGAATAAGAGTCACTCCCCAAATGACAAATGCTCAATAGATAAAAATAAGCCATTTTCTAAGAAATTCAAGCTATGATTAGCCACATCAAATGTTAAAAATCACTAACATTTAGAAAATTCCACATTAAAACAACTCTGAGGTTCTACTTCACTCTCAACAGATTAGCAATGTTGACAAAAAGAAAATGAGAAATATTTGAGGGACAGCAGGATATAGGCACACTACAAAATTATTGTTGGTGGAACTATGAATTGGTCCAGCCATTCTGGAGAGCAATTTGGAACCATACCCCCAAATTTATTAAACTGTATGTGCCCACTGACTCCTATGTCTATACCTCAAAGAGATCAAAGAAGATAAGTGTTCATGTGTACAGAAATATTTATAGCCATTTTGTGGTGGCAAAGAACTGGAAACTAAGCGATACCCATGAACTGGGAATGCTTGAACAAGTTGTAGCATATGAATGCAATGGAATATTATTGTGCTCTAAAAATAATGATTTTAGAGAATCCTGGGAAGGGATATGAAATGATGAAAAGTAAAATGAGCAAACCTGAACAATTATTATAATGACAACAATATTTTAATAACAAACAACTTAGATAGATTTTAAAACTCTGATCAATTCAATGACCAGTCACTATTCAAGAGAACCAATGATAAAGTATTCTACCCACCTATCAGAAAGGTGATGAATTCAGTGTGTAAAATGAGACATATATTTTTTTGACATGATGAATACAGGAATATGTTTTGTTTGAGTATGCATATTATAAAAAGTCAATAAGTATTTATTAAATGACTACTATGTTCTAACTACAATGTTAGCATTGTGCTAAGTACTGAGAATACAAAGAAAGCTAATAGTCCTTATTCTCAAAGAGATCAGAGCCCAATGGAAGAGAAAAAATGCAAACAACTATATAAGAACAAGTTACACAGAGGATATATTGGAAATAATCAACAAAGGAAAAGTGCTAGAATGAAGATGGCTTAGGGAAGGCTTCCTGTAGAAGGCAGGATTTTAGGTGGGACCTGAAGGAAGCTAGAGAAGTGAAGAGTCAGAAATGAGGAGGGAGAGCATTCCATGCATGGGAAACAAGGAAAATGCCCAGAATTGAAAGATGGAGTGTCTTCTGGAAGAAAGAGTAAAGGAGGCCAGTATCTCTGTACCACATAATATGTGGCAGGGCATATGGTATAAGAAGATTGGAAAGGTGGGGAAGGGGTTATAAAGGTTTGAATGACAAACAGAATATTGTGTATTTGATCTGGGAGGTGATAAAGAACCACTAGAATTTCAGTAAGAGGGTCAGACCTGCATTTCAGAAAAATGACTTTGATGGCTGAATGAAGGATGAACTAGAGTGGGAAGAGACTGAAGGAAGGGAGACCAACTAGAAGGCTAGTTTAATAGTTCAAGTGTGAGGTGATGAGGGCCTGCACCAGGGTGGTGGCAGTGTCAGAGGAGAGAAGAAGGCTTATACAAGTGATGTTATAAAGTTGACAAACCTGGGCAACAGATTGGATATGGGAGAATGAGAGTGAGAAATTGAAGATGACACCTTGGTCACAAGCCTGCGTAACAGGGAGAATGGTAGTATGCTTGAAAGTAAAAGGGAGAGTAAGAAGAGGGGAAAGTTTTTGAGGGAAAGATAATGAGTTTTGGACATGTTCAGTCTAAGGTGTGTACAGACATCCACTTTGAGGTATCTAATAAAGTAGCTGAAGATGTGAGATTAGAAGTCAATAGAAAGGTTAAGACTTAATAAGTAGATCCGAGAATCATCAGCACAGAGATGATAAATGCAATCCATGGCAACTGATGAGATCACCAAGTGAACCAGTATAGAGGGAGAAGAGAAGAAGGCTAGGACAGAGGCTCATGGGATACTCACTGTTAGTTGGCATGATTTGGATGAAGAGCCAGCAAAGGAGACTGAGAAGGAGTTGATGGTCATATAGGGCAGGAGGAGATCCAGGAGAGATTATGTCACAAAAACCCAGAGAGAAGAGAGTATCAAGGGGAAGGGAGTAACAATGGTGTCAAAGGCTACAGAGAGGTCCAGAAGGATGAGAATTAAGAGAAGGCCATTAGATTTGGCAGTTAAGAGATCACTGGTAACTTTGAAGGGAGCAGTTTCAGTTAAATGATGAGGCTAGAAGCTGGAGTGCAAAGAGTTAAGAAGAGAGTCAGAGGGAAGGAAATGGAGATAACCTATTGTGGACAGTTTTCTCAAGGAATTTAGCCAGCAAAGAGAGAAGAGATGTGGGATAAGTTAGTGGGGAAGAAGACATCAAGTAAGGTCTTCTGAGGCTGGGAGAGACACGGGCATGTTTGTAGGCATTTGGGAAGCAACCTGTAGATAGCAAGAAACAACAGATAAGTGAAATGGTGGGAACCATAGAAGGGGTAATCTGTGGATAAGACAGGATGGAATAGAATAATTTTTGCATATAGGGAGGTTTTCAAGGGGAAAAGTCACCTCTTCTTATGAAACAGGTGAAGGAGGAGATGGTGGGTATAAGGCATCTGGAAAATACGGAATGAGGAAGTCGGTAAAAGTGAGAGTGCTCATCAAATGGTCTCACTTTTTTTTCCAGCAAAATATGAGGCAACATTCTCAACTGAGGATAGGAGAAGAACACATGAGAGGTTTGAGAAGGCATAAAAACATTGAGAAGAGACATTGTAGTGAATGGGGTAGTAAATTAATTAAGGAGATATAAAAGAATTGCCTTGGTGCAGTGAAAGCCTGGTTAAGATTATATAACATAAATTTGTAGTGGACACAGTTAGCATGGTTTATCATATTTCTCCAGCTTTGTTAAACAGTTTATCTGTAGGAGTGAAGGCAATAGATATTAAGAGTAGAACAAGATTGATGCATGGCAGAACAAAATCAGAAAAAGATAAGGGGACAAGGGACTCAAGAGAGTATATTTATGACAAGTTTTTTTGTTTTTATTTTTTTCAGTGGGGGGTTAGAAAGTGAGAATATTGTTTTTTGTTCATTAAAAAAATATAAATGAAACCTAAAACAAAAACAAGGACCAAGAAGGCACTACATTCCCATCCTATGCATAGAAAATCCTACTTTATTCTCCTGGTCCCAAGGATACAGGATCCTGAGCTACCTCAGCAAAAATGATCTCCCTAACCCCACTAACCTATCCTGTTCTCTCATCTCCATCCACTCCTGCTTACCTCTTCCATTGTTTCTATTATACCACCTATTCTACTAATGTAAAATTCCTTTCACCTCTGTCCCTGGGTCTCAAAACCCCATGTAGTTATCCTTCTTTCTTCCTTCACTTCAGTTGCTGATGGAGATGGCCTTTCTCCTTGCCAAGACTAACTCTTCTACTTTTACCCCTGCTTTTATCTCCTCCTGTCTGTTCTGGAAGGCTGTACCCTCCCCCAAACTCTAATCTTTAATTACTGGATAGCTACTGGCTCCCTCCCTGCTACCTAAAATCATTCCTAGATCCTCCATATCTTTAAAAAATCTTTACTTGACCCTAGCTTTTCCTAGATCTACCTTCCTATATATTCCCTAATTTTCTTTTTTTTTTTGGGAGGGCAATTGGGGTTAAGTAACTTGCCCAAGGTCACACGGCTAGGTTTTTGTTTGTGTGTGCGTTAAGTGTCTGAGTCCGGATCCACACTCAGGTCCTTCTGACTCCAGGGCCAGCGCTCTACTCTGCGCCACCTAGCCGCCCCTATTTCCTAATTTTCAAAGCCAGCATCCTGCAAACAGCTATCTATACTTTTTGTCTCCACTTCCTTATCTCACTCATTTTTCAAATTGTAATATAGCTTCTGACCTCATACCTTAATTGAAACTGTTTTCTCCAAAGTTACCAATGATCTCTTAGATGTAAAATCCAATGGTGCTTTCTCAGTCCTCACCCTTCTTGACCTTCTATAAACATATGACCCTGTGACCATTCTTTCTAGATATTATCCCATTTTGGGGCTTTCTTTATATATCTTGTCTCTGCATTCTTCCCCCACCTGTATGGCCATTCATGAGTTTCCTTTACTATATCCCATTCATATCCTGACCCTAAGCTTTGAGTGTACTCTAATCCTCTCTCCTGGGCCCTCTTCTCTTCTCACAATCTCTCAACAATCTCATTAGCTCCACTGGGTTAAACTGCAGGCCCTTAGCCTGAGCTGTCCCTGAGATCTTGGAATAACACAACCATCAATACCCCCAAGAAGGCACCAACAGGACCAACCCAGATATTCCCTCCAAAAGCACAAAAAGCTTGGCCCTAACATCAAGCGTGTTGTTAGGAAGTAGTTTAGAAGAATGAGCTAACAAAAAAAAAAAAAAAGAATTCCACCATAAAAAAAAAAACTATTATGATGACAGGAACACTCAAGACATAAACACAAAAGAAGATAATGACTCCAAAAGATCTACAAGGAAAAGTCTCAATGAAAAACACATCCAGGGCATAAATGAACTACAACTCTTGGAAGAGATGATGCAACAATTTTTTTTAAAGCAATTGGGGTTAAGTAACTTGCTCAAGGTTACATGGCTAGTCATTATTTATGTGTTGGTGCTCATTTTCTGAGGCCGGTTTCGATCCCGGGTCATCCCAACTCTGAGGCTGGAGCTCTTACTCACTGCACCACCTAGCCGCCCCTAACAATTTTTTTAAAAAAGAGTTTAAAGATAATTTTCTAAATGAAATGAGAGTGCTAGAGGAAAAATGTAAAAGAAACAAAAATCACAGAAGAAAGAATTGAAAAGGGAATTAACAGCCTGGTAGCATAAGAGGTTCAGAATCTTGTCCAAGCAGCAAACTCCCAGAAAAATTAGAATGGTCCCCATAAAAGTCAATAACCCTAGGTGAGAGCAAGAAGTAATAAAATAAAGTCAAAATTCCCCCCCCAAAAATAGAAGATATAATTTAAGTCAGTTGTTTTTGCTATGAGATAGCTAACTGATTGAGGAGATAAAAATTTGAGAATCACTGGACTATCTGAAAGCCATGTCCAAAGAAAAGAAGCTAAACGTCATAAAAAAAAAAACTACCCAGATATATTAGAACCAGAGGGCAAAGTGGAAATGGAAAGAATTCACCACTTACTTCCTGAAAGAAACCCTAAAATGAAATTTTCTAGCACCAATATAGCCACATTCCAGAGCTTCCAGGTCACAGAAAAAAATACTGCAAGCAGCCAAAAAAAAAAAAAAAAAAAGAATTTAAGTACTGAGAAGTGATTGTCAGGATCATAAACAATTAGTAGCCACCACTATAATGGAGCAGAGAGCATGAAATACAATATTCTAGAAGGCAAAGGATATAAGCTTACAACCAAGAATAATTTAGCCAGCATAACTGAGTATCATCCTATGGGGGCGGGGGAGGCGGAGGGAAGGGAGAATGGACCTTTAATGAAATAAAGGACTTTCAAGTATTCCTGATGAAAAACAAAACATAGCAACATAGAAACTTTAAAATTCAAACGTAAGAATTAAGAGAAACATAAAATGGCAGACACAAATGAACAATGATAAAGGACTAAACAAGGATAAACTGCTTACATTCTAATATAAGGAGAGGATGTATGTGTCTCCCCTCTGAACCCTATAATCATCAGGGGCCAGAGAGAATGCAACTAGACAAAGCAGGGTAGTCATTCAGTTATGTCTTGATGATATTAAGAAAAGAATGGATACTGGGTACTTACACTGGGGGAGGAAAGGGAGAAGAAAAGGAAGGAGAGTGAAAATTATCATACATAAGCAAAATTTGCAAGTAGACATCTACACAAACAAGTAGGGAAATGTGGGTAGGAATGGCGAGTATTTGAATCTCGTTTTCATCTGAACTTCTCAAAAAGGGGAGGAATGACCCCCTCCTCCCATACATATGCACAGAGTTGGGTACAGAAATACATTTCATTCAACAGGGAAATAGGAAGGAAAGAGGGGAAGAAAAAAGGGGGAATTAATGATTAAAGGAAGAATTAGTCCTATGCAAAACAAATTAAGGAGGTACAAAAATATTTATAGCTCTTTTTGAGGTGGCAAAAAATGGGAACCTGAGGGAGTATCCACAAATTGGGAAATTCCTGAACAAGTTACAGTATATAAATGTGATATAACAGTACAGTTATATAAGAAATAACAAAGGGAATGGTTCCAGAGAAACCTGGGAAGACTTGTATTTACGCAGAGTGAAGTAAAGGGAACCAGGAGAATAATTTATATAATGACAATAATATGATAAAGAAAACTACTTTAGAGGAATTAAGAATTCTGATAATGATAAACCAAAATTCCCGAGGACTAATGATGAATTAAGATATCCACTTCCTCATAGGTGGTGCATAATAAGACATATATCTGTGGAACGTGGTCAATGTTGAAATTTATTTTGCTTGACTACACATGCTTGCAACAGGGGTTTTGCTTTTCTTTTATTCTAAATTGGAAGAGTGGAATAAAGAGAAGACTGGTTTTTGTTGATTAAACAATTTTTAAACTTTTAATACTTTTCTAATTTTTGTTAAAATCATTTTGAAATTGTTTCTAATTTTATAAAAATGGATGTTAAAGATGGAAGGTAACATGGGATGCAGACTATTAGACAAAATCAAGATTGTCTCTTTTATTTCAGCGATGAGGAAACTCAGGCCAAGAAAAGGGAGGTGATTTGCCCAAACTCATGCAAATAGGTAACACAGAGCTGAGTCTAGAATCCAGGTCTCTTGAATTCCAGTTCAGTGTTCTTTCTATTATGCTATGAAAAGAACGATATCAGTAAATACTTCTTTAAATTAATGCTTAAATATTCTCCACATTTTCATTTCATAATTTCAGGGAAATCTAAACTTTTAAGGTAAACATCTATTGTTTAGGTATCTTCTCAAGTCCTGTGTTTGAGATTTTCCTCAAAAACATAATTCTAAATTAACACCAGGTCCAACATATCTGCAGCAAACACTTCGTGCTTATATCTGGACTTGACTTTAGAACAATGGAGCTAATCATGAAAATTATGTGTTTTAAGAGAACTAAAAAAATACTTTACATACTAGTTGAGGTCTACACTTTCTTAAATTATTATGGATAAGAATTATCTGAAAGGGGGTACTGTATCCACATTAAATAAAGTCTACTATTTCTTTATAAGAAATAGTTTGATTATTTGTTATAATTGTTTGATTATTCTTTGCTGTCTGGTCCCGAACCAGGAAATATGATAGGACTCTTTACAGAACAGAACGTCTGACATCTTTCAAGACAGAGCAAAATCATTCCTTAGCAAACATGCCATTTGCTATATACTTGTCTCTAGTACATTCAGGATTAATCCTTTTTTACCTTCTGTCTACTGCCAACATAATTGAAGAAGCCTTTATAGATAGCTGAAATAGATGCTGTAATTTGATGTTAATCTTTTTTCTGTTCTAATTATGCTTTTAACTGGCTTCTCCTTATTTTAATAGATTTTTTTTAATAAAGAAATCTTACTTACAAATTTTAATTAGCTTACTGTATACCCACAGCTTTGGCATAAGCTTTTTTATGAGTAAGGAGACCTTAGACCACTAACCGGTTTGGAGTCTCTAAAGTAGCTTAGAGGGAAAAGCATGCCGCCTCAAGTAGAATGAGCACAGGCCTGGGAATCCAAAATCAGGACTCTGGAGTTGTGCTCCAGTTGAAGAAATCACTCTGTATGACTTTAGGCACATCAGCTGCTACCTGTCTCAGTTTCCTCATCTGTAAAATGGATAATAATACTGCAACACTGTTCTACTTACCAGAGAAGCTAAAAGAAATAATTACATTTTCCAAAGCACTTTGTAATCATTGAAGTGTTATAGATAAAACTGTCACAATCATGACCAGGAAGCCTTTGGTTTGCATTAATGAAAATGGAATAGTAAACTAACTTTAGTAATGAGTCTCTTCAGAAGAGTTGATCATTGCTTTTAAATTGACTGTCTTTAGAATACAGGTGAGATAGTAAAGGGAATAGGAAACTGTTTAAAAAAATTAACTTGATTTTTGTAAAGTGTAACTGTGTGATTTCTCTCATGGCATATATGTTCTATGCTAGGATTTAAGCAGAATCAATTTTTAAAAAAATATTTATTAAGTACCTACTATGTGCCAAGGGTCAATGTGGCATAGAAAGTTGTCCTCAGAGAACCTGAGGCAGCTAGGTAGTGCAGTGGATAGAGCACTGGGCTTTGAGTCAAGAAGACCTGAGTTGAAATATAGCCTCAGACACTTACTAGCCATGTGACCCTGGACAAGTCACTTAAACCTCTGTCCCAGTTTCCTCAACTGTAAAAGGAGAATAACAATGACATTTACCTAACAGGGTTGTTATGAGGATCAAATGAAATAATTGCAAAGCACCCAACACAGTGCCTGAAACATAGTTGTTGTTCAGTCATTTCAGTTGTGTGCAAACCTTAGTGACCCCATTCAGGGTTTTCTTGGCAAATGACACATAGTAGGGACTTAATATTTCTTTCCTTCCTTCCTCAGAGTTAAGAAGACAAGGGTCCATCCTCTGACACATACAGGCTGTGTGACCAGAGGCAAGTTATTTAACTTCTAAGTCCTCTAACTTCTAGATCCTCAAAGACCAAAGGTATCAAATTGGGCTAAAATGCAGCTTGAACTAGATTAAAATGGGATAAATTTAGCAATTTTTAACAAATACAATGCAACACGGATGATGTTAATGTGTAATTTTCTGAGACAATATGGAGCCTACTGCGATCCATCTCTATCTGAGTTTGATTCCACTGCTCTAGGCAGCTCTCTGGTACTAGAAGATAGGTCAGAGAAATGGCCAAACTGAACTGACTGAAGTTTCCTCATTCTGGAGCTCCATATACAAAAGAGATCACAAATCCAGCTTTTATTCCTATCTATTATGTGCCAGGAACTGGGAGAGTTAAAAAAAAACAAACAAACCACACACTTCCTATCCTCAAAGGGCTTATAATTTAGTACAGTGGGTGGAAACACATACCAATTACAATGATTAAGTGCACAGGAGAATTCAGAAAGACCTGAGAATTTTAAGGAGGAAGAAACAAGAGAAGGTTCCATAGAAGAGGTACCCATGGACTGCACCTTAAAGGATAAAGCTTTCATGAGGAAGAAAGAATGAGGAAGAGCATACAAATACACAGAAGTACCATTTGTATAGGAGGCCAGGAAGAGACAGGAACAAAACAAGTAGTCTATTTTGTCTGGAATGTAGAATGCTTCAAGGTGAGTTCTGCAAAATAAGGCTAGAAAGGTAGGATGGTGCTGGAGGGTGGTAAGGCTTGAATGCAAGATCAATAATAATAACCCTCATTTCTATAGCATCTTAGGGTTTATAAAATGCTTTTCTTCATAGCAACCCCATAACGTAGGTAATGGAGGCAGCTAGGTTGCATAAGGATTAGAGTACAGGACCTGGAGGTAGGAGAATTTGAGTTTAAATCCTGTCTCAGACATTTATTGGTTGTGACAAGTCACACCTGACCTGGTATAGAACACTATTTACATAATAATGTGTAGTTTCTTCCATGTAGCTCACACATTACATATTCCATCAGAGCAAGGTTGCATATTCATGTAATGTTACATTTTAGCTATAACACTTTATGGCATATAATTCAACCTGGATCAACAACTTCTTTCAGTCTCAATTTCCTCATCTATAAAATGGGAATAATAATCATCTACCTTACAGGATTGTAAAATAATATAATATGAGGACCAAATGAGAAAATACACGTAAGAAGCTTTCTAAAACCTTAGAATGCTATGTAAGTGCTAGCTAGCTAGGTAGTAGTAGTAGTAGCAGCAGCAGTAGCAGTAGTAGTAGTAGTAGAAGAAGAAGAAGAAGAAGAGGAGGAGGAGGAGGAGGAGGAGGAGGAGGAGGAGGAGGAGGAGGAAGAGAAATATTATTGAAGGAAAAGTATTTTTAATCCATATTTTACAGGAAAAAAACAGATGTTAAGTAAAAAAGAGAGAAGTACAAGAGGAAAAGCAGTGGATTTGGAGTCAAAGGGCATGGGCTTAAATCTAGAATTCTACCATTCACAACAGGTGTGATACTGGGCAAATAACTTTTCTGGAACTCTGTTTCCTCAGCCATAAAAAGAGTGATTTGGACTGGATGACTGCTAAGATCCCTCCCAGCTCCCAATCTTAAGATCCTATGATGTTAAATGGCTTTTTCAGCAACACAGTTAATAAGTGCCAGAGCTGCAAGATGAACCCTGGGCTCCTGACTCTAAGTCTAGGGCTATCCATGGTACCACACTGGTGAAGGAAATTGTATTAAGTAGGCAGTGGGGAGTCTCTTGTGCACTGGGAAGACTACTATGACACAGAGTGAAGGACTGGAAGAAAGAAAGGGCTTGATGAGTTGCCTCATTACTTAATTCTGTTACATTTTCAGGTTCTCACACATAAATTTCTTTACAATACAGTTCAATAAATAAAACCAGGAGAAAAAAATACTATTTCTCTTACAAAATGTTGTACCTGAACTTAACAAAAGAGTACAACCAAGTTAAACATTTATAAAAATGGGACTCAGAAAGGCATAAAGGAGCTTTCAGGGACTTAGAAAGAAACTTTGAAGAAACAAGTACAGTTTATGGTTAAAAAAAAAGTAAATGCATTAATTTGTACTTTTCTAATTGAGAATGCAGAACAATTGAGGCATGGCAGTTTTACTTTCTTTCACCAGAAATAATTACTTCCTTACCTAAAAGGAATGAGAATACAGGTTAATCTCAATATCAAATTTATTTGGACTGCAGGTCCAATTAAAAAAATGTTTAACCTACTAATTCAGTCTTAAAGTGAAATTAATACTCATATTATCCTTTAGGATGGAGATGGCAATCCAACCATCTTGTTCTTTGATCAGACCATATCTAGATAACATATTAGGAAAAAATATTGAAAAGCTGAAGCACATCCAGAGGAAGGAAATGAGAAAGCTGAAAGGATTAAGAGTCTTACAATACAATGCTTAGTTAAGGTGTTTAACCTGGAGAACTCTTTTTTAAAATTTTAAATAATTTTATTGATATAGTATTTGCATTACTAAGGTTTCTTCCCTTATCCCTCTCCATCATCTCTCCCCGGTCCATCAATTATAAGAATTTCTTTTTAAAAAATAGGAAAATTTCTCAGAAAAACCAATCAGCATAAAATACATGATATGCAATAATTCACAGGATGACTCCCACCTCTGCAAAGGAGATAGGGGTGCCATCTTCTCATCCCTCTTCTTTAGGGCCAAACTTGTTACAACTTTGCAATATTGCTATTGGGTTTTGTGTGTGTGTGTGTGTGGTTCTTATCATTTACACTGTAGTCATTGTGGAGGTTGTTTTTCTGGCTGTTTAACCTGGAGAATTCTTAAGGAGGACACAATTATAGTCTCTTATTATTTGAGGGATCGCCATGTGTAAGAGGGATCTGACTTGTTTTACTTGGCTATTAATGACACAATTTGGAATCAAGCAAGGAAATTGTAAAGGCAGATTTTTGTATCAATGAGGAAAAATTGGAGGAATTCCAGATTAACATTTGGAACTGCTTTAAGAAGTAATAAGTTCCCATATCTTGTTACTCGCAGCCTTCAAATATAAACTGTAATGATTCTAGTAGAGGAAGGGATTCATTGTTCTGGAATGGGTTAGAAAAAATGACTTCTAAAGTCCCTTACAACTCTAAGTGTCTTTCATTCTGTACATAATTTCTTTATTAAAAACCCCCAAATTTGTCAACACTCTTTTTATTATATTACAAGGCAAATGAAGACAATTACTTAAATATTTGGTTTTTTAAATAAAAATGTATAGAATTCATGCTCTGAAAATTAATGTAATGCTTATAAAATGCTCTGAAATCTCATTAATTCAAAATAACTATTAGGAATCCTATCTGAAGTAATGTAAAATTTAAAAGTTATTCTTTATAATAGTAGGTACCTCTTACTACCCACAAATTAGAGACCCTCCTCTCTCCTAATAAAAAATAAGCCATATTCAGGAAGGGGGTTTCCTGTTTAGGTAGAAGTTGGACTAAATGATTTCTGAGGTACCATTCCAGTTCTGGTATGCTATGGATATGTCTGTGTAAGTATGTGTCAAACAAACTAATTCTTAAATAATGAATTGACAAGCCTGAAGAGCTGGCAAAAACTAAACATAAAGCAAAACACCTGAAAACATTCCTTGAGGTAGGAGTACATTTTCAATCTGGTGAATGTAGCTTTTCTGATTGATCTGGTAAAGACATTATTTACATGACAATATATAGTTTCTTCCATCTAGTTCACACAATATTAGATATCCCATCAGAACAAGGTTCCATATTTGTGTAATGTTTTATTTTATCTGTAACAGTATGACATATAATTTTACCTGGGTCAACAAAATATCCATCATGCATCTAGTCCTTACCTTGGCTCTAGGGATACAAAGATGAAATAGGAGAATCCCTAAATACAATGAATTTATAATCTAATAGAGAGAACAGAAATAAAATTGTACTATAAGGCAAAATGGAATAGGTGAAAAGAGAGGCTCCAAATAAATGCTATAAAAGATTAAAGAAATTTATGGCTAAAAACTTGGTAGGTTCAGTCACTGGATTGACTATTTAAACAAAGATATAAGTATCAAGGATGGGACTTTATATTCAGTGGATCTATGTCCACAGTGCAATGACAAACAAATTCAAGTAAAAGTGAATGACTACATCATATGTGTGTATAAAGAGAGAGACAGAGAGAGAGAGAAAGGAAGATGTATATGGAAAGGTATCTATCTTAAACCAAACAGATCCTATTTCAAGTCAATCAAAAAATGTCAGAATATAAAACCATTTCAAAGACTTCTAAAATAAACTTAACGTTGAGTCTTAATTATAGAACTAAAGGTTACTCTAGAGGTTACATGGCTAATAATGCTAATACTAGAGACAGCAAATCATTAATAGTTAACATGCTAACCTCAGGCATTGTTCCTTTAAATATATAATGATTTAAAATATTGATAAGCAAATCTCATTGGAATTGGAAGGGATCAGTATCTTGGATCTCACAAGCACAGTTGGAGAGTTTTAAATTTAGAAACTATTCATTTCATGTGACTCCCAAAGGAACACTGTTTCACACAGGGTCAGTTGTTCCTTAAATCACAGTTCCATTGCAAAGGATCTCATATTCTACCAACTTTTTCTTCTACAAGTAAATGTTTTTCAACTGTCAATTTATGTTTCAAAGCTAATGGCAATAGGGTATACAAGGATCCTACTCTTTACATCAAAGGCCTCTCTGTTTAATTCAAACAAAAGCAGAGGCCATAACTGAAAAGCATTTTGCCGTAAAACAATACCCAATATTGAAGCATTATAATTAATTCATTTGAACATTTATTAAATGCTTATGCACACAGCATTATGTTCAGACGAGGGAAGAGACATAAATTTACAAGTTCTCTGCCCTAATGGAACTTAGATTCCAGTGGGAAAGGATAAGATATAAACAAATATGGCAGCTAGGTGGCACAGTGAATAGAGCACTAGGCATGCAGTCAGGAAGACTTAAGTTCAGATCTGGACTCAGACACTTACTAGCTGTGTGACCCTGGGCGAGTCACTTAACCCTATTTGCCTCAGTTTCCTCATCTTTTGGCAAACTACTCCAATATCTTTGCCAAGAAAACCCCAAATGGAGTCATAAAGATATTGCTGAAATGACTGAACAAACACAAATATGATACTATACAACACTACTTAAGTGGATTAGAAAAGTATAAAATGAATTGATGTGGGGTTTTAAGGGGAAAAAAAGACACTGCCAATAGATCATAGAGGGAGGAGGTGAAATTTTAGTTGGGTTTTAAAGGACAAGAATGGGCACTCCAGCCCACACCACTTCCAAACCATGTAAAAGGGAACTCTGAACAACTCCTGGAGCTCCAGCACCCACAGAACCATATGGAGAAGATAACCTCCCACTGAGGACAGCCCCGCAGCCCAGCAGGGAACAGCCAGTGCAGTGAGCTGGGAACCAACCACGCATCACTCTGCGAGCAATGCCCAGGCCCACGTGAGTCATGGTTTTAGCCCCAGGGCGGCCAGGCCTTCAGCCAGCTGGAGGGACCCCAGAACACCAGCAGCTGTGGTGATTCCAGAATTATCAACACAGACATGCCTAGGACAAAGTGAGAGGTTAGTGCCCTATGGACTTTGGGACCAGTATTTGGGGAACTCGGCAGGCTTCTTCCCCTGGGGGCAAGAAAGACCTGAACTAGGTAGCAGCAATGTAAAGAGGATGAACTTAAGAGATATTGTGGAGAAAGAAACAAGAAGATTCAACAGCTATCCAGAGATATGAAGTAAGTGAGCATGAGGAGTCAAGAATGGCAACAAGGCTGCAAGCCCAGGTAACTGAAAAGATGATGGTACTCTCAACAATAATTATGAACTTCAGAAGAGGGGTAGGTTTAGAGGAAAAAATCAGTTCTGTTTTAGACTTGCTGAGTCGACTTTACCATTAGGGCAAGGAGAATCTCTGTGCCCCAATGCCTGTACATCTTATCTCTCAATTACATGAAAAATAGTATTATTTAAATAATATTATTTTGCAGCTGAAGCTGCAACTGAAGCTGCAAAATGGCATCTGTGCTGTGTCTCCTCAGCAGCTTTCTCGCCCTGTTTTAGACTTGCCGAGCTTGGGATGCCTTTAGCATACTCAGTTTAAAGTGTCCATTAGGTAGCTGGTTATCTAGGACTAGGACTCTGGCAAGAGACTAAGGCTTGAGATATAGGCCTGGAAATCATCTGCATTTTACTTCTTTACCCCAATCCATATTGAAGAGGTGATCCTTTTCCTCATCAAGGCCAGACTCTTCTACATATACCTTTGATCCTTATCGCCTTGTGACATCATCCATCACCTTCTCCTTGATACTCTCTTCTGTCTAGTTTTCCCTCTTATTTTCCTTCTACCTATCTGATCCCTCCTTCTCAGTCTCCTTTACTGGATTCTCATCTATATCATATCCACTATCTGTAAGTGTCCATCAAAGCTCTGTCTCCGGTCTTCTTCTTTCTACACAGTATCTTATTTGGTGAATTCATCAGCTCCCATGGATTCAATTATCATTTCTATGTTGATGATTCATATATATAGATATTTATATGTATATGTTATATATCTGGTCCTAACCTCTCTCTACCTACAGTCTCCAATCACCAAAGACCTAATGGACATTTCCAACTAGATGTCTCATAGATATCTTAAATCAGTATGTCCAAAACTGAGCTCATTAAATCATTTCCCAAACCCTCCCTTTTTCCTAACCTCCTTATCACTGTCATCCTCAACTCTTCACTCATACTCACACTATGTATTCAGTTGTTACCATAGCCTATCATTTCTACTTGTACAATAGCTCTCTCTACAGGAGAGTCCCCTTCTCTTCATTCACCTAGCTACCACATTCGCTTAGGCCCTCACTATCTCATGCATAGACTAATGCAATAACCTATGGTTAGTCTCTCTGCCTCATGTCTCTCCCCACTCTAGTCTATCCTCAACTCAGCTGCCAAAGTGGTCTTTCTAAAGTTTGACCATGCCATTCTGCTAATTAATAAACTCTAATAGTTCCTTATTATGTCCAAGAACATATATAAAATCCTTTGTTTGGCATTTAAAGCCATTTACAATCCAGCTCCTTCCTACCCTTCTGGATGTCTCCTTTCTACCTTATCTATTATCCAGTGACCCTGACCTCTGACCTTCCTGTTGTTCTTCCTACAAGATAATCCATCCCCCAAACCTGTGTCTTTCCACTAGCTACTCCTCAGGTCTTGGATGCTCTCCTTTTCAATCTCCACATCTTCATTTCCTTCAAGCATTCGCTCACACACCCCTATCTCCTTTAAGAGGTCTTTGCCAGTCCCCCCATACTAGTGCCTTCCCTCTGAGATGATCTCTCATTTACTCTGTATAATCTTTTATGTATGTACATAAATTTTTATATGCTGTCTTCCCCTTTGGAATGTGAGCTTTTTTAAGGCAGCATGCCTGTTTTTGCCTTTCTCTATATCCCTAGCACCTAGTAATGTGTCTGGCATATAGTAAACTCTTAATAAATGACTACTGGTATATTGTTGTTATTATTGCTTGCCTATATAGAATATCTCTACTCACTTTGTGAAAAGATGTCCACAGACCAGAGGTGGGCAATGAGAAACACAATTTCAAATACTGCAAGGTATGGAATTGTTTTGCTTGACTATATTTGTAATAAGAAAAGGCTTCTATGTTTGCTAGGTGAGGGGGAGGAGGTTGTAGAATGAAGGGAAATCAATGCCAAAAAATAAAAAAGAACACCAATGAAACATGTTAAAATCGCACAGAAAATAAAAGGAAATTGAGAAGGGAACACCAACAAGCAGGGCAATGTTGGCACTATTGTGGTATAATTTTTTTTAATTTAACTTAAGTTTAAGTACCCAAAACAGTCAAAATGGGAGGCCAGAATCCTCCTGTGATTTCAGGAACTAGGGTATGGCAAGGGGGGAGGTGAGGAAGAAGAAAGGTTGCTGGCTAAGAATGTAACCAACTTGGGAAGTCGGAACACTCTTGTGGCATAAAACAGGGGGTGATGGCATTACTAAAACTGAGGCAAAGAAGCCTGGTTGTGCTGGTAATGTCTTGTTCTTCTCATGAGAACAAGTGCGTCATGACCGTGATAGAGCGAAAATCTTGTCTTACCTGTGACACCGTGATGCTGCATTTCTTTGCCAGCTCTTCTTTGGCTTCTTCACTGGGGTAGGGATTACTGAGGTGTGAGTAAAAATATTCATTCAAGATTTCTGTTGCCTGTTTGCTGAAATTACGTCTTTTTCGTCTGAAAGAAAAAGAGAAAAAGTTAACTACAGAATAATGGATGAGAGAGAAAAAAAGAACAACAGTGGCTAACCACAGACATAGAGAGAATATAAGGATATAGTAAATGTTTTAAAATTATTTTCCATTAAAAAACTAATTTTAATTTTTTCAATTACTATGATATTTATAACAAAGTTGCTTACATTAACCAAAAGAACATACAATCTATTCTAAGATTGTCTAGTCATTATCAAAATGGGTTAAAAGGTAAAAATTATTTTTTTCCTCATTAACTATACATTCAAATAGCCAAGGGAAAAATATTATTTATATTAGTTTTACTTTGTTATTAAGTCTTTGAAACATTTCACTCTATAGTATCTACTAGATCTTAATTCAGATAGGTTATGTACCTTTCCCATAAAATTTAGTATTTTCAAATGTAAAATTTAACACTCAAAAACAATACAGTCAACAGGAGGCTATACATATATATACTATATTGGTTCTAATAATAATAGCTAGCATTTGCATAGTACTTTAAGGTTTGGAAAGCACTTTGCATACGTTATTTCATTTGATCCTAACAACCTTGTAAGGTTTATGTTATTATCCCCAATTTATACATGAGGAAACAGAGGCACAGAGAGGTTGTGAGATTAAATGACTTGCCCAACTAATTAGTAGTATTTCAAAATAAAACCGTAGTTGTACATTGAAAAATAACACCAATTTTAGACACTCGGGGTATCTAAATGAGCCAGATCTGAGAAGTATAGCATGTAATCAGGCCAATATGCTATCTAAGGAACAGACTTCCCTCCTATTTCAGTTGTTTCTCTGAAAATGTCATGTTAAAACACCACAAACAGTTGGAATGGGTTGTCCTTGCCTACAATGTTTCAACTGAAGGAGCGAGACAATTAAGTTTGGTCAAAAATAATTTCCATGGGAGTAAAATTTTCATTGCTAGAACTGGTTCTTCCAATTAAAGTGTTGTCTACTGAAAAAATGCATATTTTTGTTACCCGTGGGGATGGGGGGGCAACAGGCAGGGAAAGGTGGCATTATAGCATTCTTCCAATAATACATTAACAGACATTAGTTAGATTCAGAGATTCTCAAAGTTGGGAACCTTAGAACATGGAATAGTACAATTTAGAATATGAAATCTTAGAGCTGAAAGGGAGTTTAACTTAAGACGGAACATGTAACATAGGATGTCAGAGGAAAAAAGGATTTATAAAACAAACAGGTTGGAACACACAAAAAAATTAAATCTGAAGCATTCATTTCATCCAACCTCTATTTGAAAAATGAATTCTTTTACATAATTCCTATGCTAAATGGTTAGCCTTAACAGATAGCTAGCTGTCACGTCAAAAGCAAAGAGAACTGGATGAGTAGGTAGAAAGGTTTGAATCATGGGTTGCTGCAGGATAATTCTGGGCAAATCATTTACCTACTCTGGGCCCCAGAACTTCCTCTGTAAAATGAAGAATTTAGGATTAAATGATATTTAAACCACTATTATGTTAACATCTTTTTACTTCCATGCTTTGAAAGATCTTAAAAATAGTAGACTACTTCTTCAGCTGGTAATCAACTTTCTGACAACCTAAGTGGAGAAAAGAGCAATGAACTTGGAGTCAGCATACCTGGTTTCAAATCCCAGATCTTCACTTGCTACCTATATGACCTTTGGCAAGTCCTTGCCCTGTCTGGGGCTTAGTTTCCTTATCTTCAAAATGAGAAAGGGGTCAATGAACTAGATTATCTCTAAATTCTCTTTCGACTCTAAAATCACATGATTGTAAGAATAAATGTGGAGGTTTTTCTGTTCAAATGCAAGCTCTTACCCTAGCAGGGTAGAGGGGGTATAGGAGATTTGTAGATTTGTTCTTAAATATGTTGCATGGGTATATGCTCCAGCCTGTCCAATTATCAAGAAAATGTGAGCATAGGTTTCCTGAAAGAAATGAGTGAGCTACAAGTCAGAGTGAGCCAGGGAGTCATATATCTGTCAGATCATTTTTGCCCAGAGCAGAACATCTTTCCCTAGCATAGGGCTTGCTAAGAGGCACTACAAGAACAAATGAAACCAGAGATGAGTATTTCCATACACTGAAAGACTTCAGTCATGTGCTTTATTTATTTTTTAGAAGAACATCCTTTAGAAAGTGCCCATTAAGCATTTTCCCCAAAGTCTCATTCCCCTCAGGGTTAGTTGCAATCAAGATGCCTGTGCCTTAGGCCACAGTGCAGTGGAGCATCAATCCCCAGAGGTGCAGCCCATCGGCATTGCAGCACTGCATAACTACGGTCTTTACAGACAGACAAGTCTCTTTTCTAAGCTCTGTTTATCTCCTCATTCCATTCAGCTCATCCTGCCTTGTTAACCACACACTTCTTCAACGGGGAAGAATCAATCATTTCAAATGTTCAAAGGACAGCTGACTATTGATGTGGTTACTATTTGCTGAAGCCACCTCCCAACGTAATGGGAAGAGCCCTGGCCTTGGGATCAGAAAGGCCTGAATTCAAATCCCTGTTCTAATGCTTGCTGTCTAGATGGTGTTGGCCACAATATTATGTGAGTCTATTCTGAAACTCTGAATCGAAGTCCAATACTCATGTCTGCTAGTGAGTCTGCGAGAGAGAGAGAGAGAGAGAGAGAGAGAGAGAGGGAGTGTGTGTGTGTGTGTGTGTGTGTGTGTGTGTGTGTGTGTGTCCAGAAGAAGGGCAGGACAGAGAGAACAACATGAGCAAATATGCAAGGGTCTATTGGGCTGAAGCATAGGGAAATGTAGAAAAGATAAAGCTAAAAAAGCAGATTAGAGTCAAATCATGGAAAATAATGAATGCCATGCCATACTATGGAAAATGTGCTTTATTTCATAGGCAATGGAAAACTTCAATTGAAGGTTTTGCAGAAAGGAATGATATTTTCCAGTAGTGCTTTAGGGAAATCAGTATGGAAATAATATGAAAGATAGATTGACAATAAACTTTAAATGTTTTACATAGATTTTTAAATTTTTAATTGAAATTTGAAATTAAAAAAGAATAGAAAAAGTAATACTAGAAGCATAGAGACCAATTAGGTTGTTGTTCATGTGTAAGGTGAAAATGGCCTTAAGTAGGGTGGATAGTGAAGTATGATGGAAAGAGGGCTGTAAGTGAGGAGACCTGGGTTGAAGTCCATACTTGGCTCCACTAAATAGTTGTACAATCTTGGGTAAATAACTTAAACTTCAGTGAGGCTCATCTGTGAAATAAGTGTGTTGGACTAGACTATCTTTAAAGTCCTTTACAACTCTAAGCCCTGTGCTATAGAAACAAAAAGAAAGCTGGAATAAGAGATGCCACAAAGGAAGAATCAAAAAATTCAATAATTGATTGGATAGGGGATGAGGGGCATGAGAGAAGGTGGATATCAATTATGATTCCAAGACTTCAAACCTGAAGGAGAATAATAAATGCCATAAGATACCAAGTGCTTTCCCAAATGATTACAAGATAGCAGTCTAGTAAGAATGAAATTAGAAGTCAGAACTTTTGTGTTCAAGCTCTGACTGCCACTTACTTATGACCTTAGTTAGGCATATCACTTCACAATATTCAAGCCTCAGTTACTTCATCCATAAAAATGGCAGTAACAAACATTTGCTCTACTACATGTGGTTGCTATAATTAAATTGCTTCTTAAATAAACAAACGTCATACAAAGTTTGCTATTATTATTTCTAACCTCATAGAGTTGTTATTAGGATCAAATAAGATCACAGAATTTCAGAGTTGCACAGGACCCCAGGAATTGTCTAGTGCAATCCATATATAATTGCTGAGAAAACACTTTATGAACAACAAAGAAATATACAAAAGATGAACATTGTAAAGAGTGCTAACTAGGAGTATATGAGTCGATATGGAATCCTGACTGCTATTTATTAAATGCATTATAGTGAACAGATCACATCATTTCACTTAGCCTGTTTCTCCATCTGTAAAAAAATAATAATAATTCACTATCTATCACATAGTTTTTGTGAGAAAAGTGATTTGTAAACTCTCAAGAACAATATAAATTAGTTATTATATTTTGAGAAGTATAGTAGAAAGTTGTCCTCCAAATTTGAAAACTCTTAATTCAAATTCTGTATCTGATACAGTTGGCTGTGTGATGATAAGTAAGTCACTTAAACTTTCAGTACTCCCCCCCAGGCAAATCTTTAAGACTATAATTTGCAGAAAAGATAGCAACCTGACTTGATGGAGGAATTTATTCACTGGAAACTTTCTACACTAATGAAATCACAAGTCCATTAAAAATTGTTAATAATAACTTCAGCAAAAACATTGCATAAAAATTGTTTTTCAATTTAGGAAACTAAAAGTCATCTCCTTTAATAGAAAGGAAATCTGATGGGAATTATTACTCCTGTCAGATACCACTTGGGGGAGAAAAAAAATTGAAGTATCTCTATCCCCAAAGATAAATTTTGGCCATGGGTTTAAATTATACCTGAGAGTGTAAATTTCAACTGATAAGACAGTTAAACATAACTGCCAGTTAGAAAATCTACTGCTTTCACTTATGTGAACTTTATTTTAAGCTTACTAAAAATGAAGTCTTCATTCATTTACTAGAAACTAAAATACTTTCTTGCTTGGGTTGGAGAGGATGTGCTTAAAGCATCTTTTCTTGTTTGTTTGTTTTGTACCATAAGTAGGCCCAAAGTATTACCTCCCCTAAAGGTGTCATGAAGCCAAAATGGCAATTTCAGTCTTAAAACTTATTTTCTTATCATTAGTAGGAAGAAGTTTTTAGAAAGGTAGATGATTAGGAGGAAAAAATTGGCAGGAAATAAAACTTTAAAAATAGTGTTCTAGAATAGTTATTATCCCCCCCCCCGCAAAAAAATTATTAGCAGGAGTCGCTATGAAATTTTCAAAGGCTAAAGTAATTTTATAGTATGAAGAAGCCATAAAGTAGGAAAGCTCAGGGACTATTTGGATCAGTGTCAAGAGGTAGTGGAGATAAGACATGAGAATGAAACATGCAGAGCAGCAGCAACTTATTGAGACTTACTGAATACACTGTATATCAAAATTATAAACTGGGATTTCACCAGATGAGGGATGAAAAGTATCCTACCTCCACACTGGTTGCATTTTTAAATTCAAAACTCTCTTGTTCACTTTCAGTGTTTGGCCAGCTCTCAGATAACTATAACTATCTGCTCAGGATTATTTAGGGCTTCTTTTGATACACCCACCTGAAACGGTGAGGTTAGAATTAGCTGGTGACATGTGCAAAGAAGGTGTCCTGTGAAATTAGCAAAGAAGGAATACTGTGGGGTGTACAAGTCATGGGGAATAGGGTAGGAGAGCTAGGGAATAGTTACCTAAACATACTACCAATTCCTAGGATAGCCTTCACATAACATCTTGTGAAATGAAACTCCACCTAACCCCTTAATGTGAGATATCTCCCTAAGGAAAAGTAGCCACCTATGGTGATCACTCAACCACCTTGTAGGAAGGGGCTTGTAGCAAACTCAATTCCATCTGTCAAGTGATCAGGAATTTGTTGTGTAACAGGTGACAACAACAACAAAGTACATAATAAACTAATGGTTTTACATACCTGGCATCAAGGAACCTTGATCTTAAAATCATGACTGCTTCACAAGTACTTTGTTTGAGCTGCATCTGAATTGAACTGAATTTCCGATGAATTATGCCTACCATCCTCTCAATCTCTTTTGGAGAAATGGGACGTGTTCGACTCTGTTCTCGGAGAAGGTTCATCACATGTGTAGTGAATTCATTACATGCCTATAAAAGGAAAAATCCTTTAAGAGACTAATATTTTATCTTTTCACACCCAGAAAGCATTTCAGGTTAATTTTGAACAAGTTGGCAGTAATCAATGGTATTTGTCTTCCACAAAATTCTCTTCTGATATCTCATTACAGTATGGAGATGACGTTGAACCCTCTAATACTATGTCAGTGATCTGGTTAATTCTACCAAATATAGACCTGGAAACAAACTATGTGTCTATCATCTAGCTAAGTGTGGAGTAGTTCACCAACAGAAAGCCTGCAATGAGGAAATAAATGTTTTTATCCATAGCAACTCAATCAAGCAGTCAACAAACATTTATTAAGTACCTACTAAGAGTCAAATGCTAAAGATTAAAATACGTGTATACACAAACACACACACACACACACACACACACATACACACAGCCTTTGTCCTCAAAGAACACATCTTCTACTAGGGTTATACAACATGTTCACAGAAAAATACATACAAGATATGCAAAATAAACATAGTATTTTGGGGCAAGAAACTAAAAATAGGGCAAATCAGAAAAAGGTCACTTGAAGGGGTTAGGAATTGAGCTGAGCCTTGAAGGGAGATAAGGTTTTCAGGAAGTAGCAATGAGAAGGAAGAGAATTCTAGCCTGTGGAAAGGCATAAACATGGGAGATGCAATACCCTGTAAGAGAAAGTAAGTTGCTTGGCTGAAGTATGTAATTATCCTGAAAAAATAGGCATGGAGGGCTTTAGGTACCAAACAATGAAGTTATATTATATCCAAATGGCAACCATTCAGCAAGGAAATGAAATACCCAAATCTTACTTTTAGAAAGATCAATTTGGCAACAATGTGGAGAATGGATTGGAGAGGAAAGAGATGACATAGGGAGATCAGTCAGAAAGCTATTGCAATTAAACATCTATTAAGATGTGGAAGGTTTGTGATTTGTGTCATCAGAAGAACTCACACTAAGAACTGATGGCTCTTTTAAATTATTATAATAAGATAAAATGAAATTTTACAATTTGTGAGATAAAAAACTGGGCCATCTGGGGAACCAATTATTTTGTAGCTATAATGAGTTGAACCATGCAAGAAAATCACACTTTCCAAGACATAGCATATGGCCTTACACATAGTAGTGCTTAATAAAGGTCCCATAGACTAACTTACCTCATAAGAAGATGCTTTTCATCAGACTATTTTAGACTTTTAGCTATCAATACCTAGAAAACATTATTTGCTTAATAGTTTTATCATTCAACTAACTTGAGTACCTGTTATATATGCCAGGTCTTATCCTGGCTGCTCATTATGGTATATAAAGATGAATATGACATCATACCTTCTCCTCAAAGAACTATAAATCTACTGGACAAAACATGTAAGCAATCAACTATAATATGATCCAAATCTAAAAGCATTTATTAATAGTAGATATATAGTACCATTGCATACCAGATACTGTACAGGATACTGGGGGTACAAAGACAAAAATGAAACAGTCATTGACCTCAGGAGAATTGCAATATAATGAAAGGAGATAGGTATAAACAAAATACATACCAAGTAGAAATAAGATGGTCTCTGTTAAGTGCCATAAGAAAATTATAAACAAAGTACTATGTGAATTCAATAGGAGATAACTGCTAGTAGGGGAATGGAGAAGGGTTTGGGAAAGGCTTGCTAGAAGAGCTCACGTTTCAGTCATACTTTGAAGAATGGAGAAGACTTTGACAAGTTGAGATAAAAGAAAAGACATTCCAATTAGAAGGAACAGCATAAGCAAAGACACTGAGATAGAGAAGAAAACAGTATTTTCGGGGAATGGTAAATAGGTCAGTTTAGTTGGAACATATGGTTCATATGATTTTGAATTGGAAGGGACCCTAAAGATTACTTACTTCAATCCTTTTATTTCACAGAAAAGAAAATGTAGGCCCACAGAGGTGAAATACTTTGTTAAAGTCACACAGGTAGAAATGGCAGGGCTTGGATTCAAATCCAGGTCTACATTTTCTCCCTCATGCAGTGGGAAATAAGGTTAAAAAAAAGTAAATTGGGGTCTAATCAAGAAGGACCTAAAATGCTTAGTAATATAATCTTTTGGAGCTAGAAAAGGAATTAATTACAAGATCATCTAATCCAACTTCCTCTTTTACAGAAAAATGAGGCCCAGATAGAGGAAGTAATTTGCTCAATACCAAACAGTGAAATAGTGGCAGTGAGGATTAAAGTCCAGGTCTCCTATATACCATGTTGCTTTCCAATTCAGTTAATTGAAATTCCAATGATAGACCTGGAGAGTAAGTTCAAGGACATACTGGTGGTAATATAACTTCTAAAGAGAGAGGTGGAGAAGCTAAAGTGGATGGTATGTGTAGTTTGCCTTGGTTTAATAGGGGAACAGAGTTGTTGAAAATTCTGTTTTATAATTTCAATTATTCTCTCTTTTTGCTCATCTAGTTTCTCCAAAGGGCATTACAACTCTACAATCTTGTGACTATGACTTTCAAAATAAAGATACCATCCCCTCTTCTGAATAAAATAATGTCTCCTGGAACTATAAGCACAAAGTCATGAAGGGGAGGTGAGAGCATGGTCTCAATTAACAGATAATTCTAGCAGAGATTATGCCCCTTCAAAACTGATATACTAAATTTGCAAACTCAATAAGTATAAAGCAGAACTCCTTACTTTTACCTCCCCAAAACATCCCTTCTTCCAAATTTTCCTGCTTCTGTTGAGGATACTATCAGTCTTCTGGGTACTCAACTTACAACCTTGGAGTCATCCTCAAAATCAATAACGCTTTCTCATACCAAATATCCCATCAGTTGCCAAACCTTGGCAGGTCTACCTCTACAACATCTCCCAAATCTGTCCCCTTCTCTCTATTCACATGAATACTACTTTAGTTCAGACCTATATTATGTCTCACCTGGTCTACTAAAATAGCCTCCTAATTGATCCCCCTGCCTCATATCTCTTCTCCAATCTATCCACCACACACCTGCCAAAGTGATTTTCCTCAAGCAAAGATTTAACCATATTTCTCTTTTGTTTATACTCCAGTATTTCCCTATGAACTCCAGAATCAAATACAATTTCCTCTGTCTGATATTTAAAGTCTTCCACAGTCTGACTGTAACCTACCTTTCCAGATTTACAATCTATTATTCCCCTTCTTGCACCCTACCATTCAGTCATCTTCTTACTATTTCTCACATAGGACATTCAGTCTCACATTTCCATGCCTTTATATAGATTCTCCTCCATGCCTGAAATATATTCTCCTCATCACTTTTTCCTTTTAGAATCCTTAGTTTCTTTCAAAGTTTGTAGCTCAAGTGCCATCTTCTAGATGAAGTCTTTTCTGATCCTCAAGGCTGTTAATTTCTTCCTCTGAAAAAATTATGTTGTAATTATCTTGTATATTTTTGTATACTATATGTATGAGGTGTCTCCCCTGACAGAATATAAACACCTTGAGGACAAGGACTGTTTCATTTTTGTCTTTGTATCCCTGAACTTCATGGTTCTTGACACAAGGTAAGAGTTTAATAAATGACTTGTTAAAAAGCTTAAGGTTATAATGATGTTTACCCTTCTTATCAAAATGTTTTACTCATAGCATGTAATGGTTTGTTCATAGCATGTAATGGTATTTCTCCTATATTTAAATTTTTACCATTACATATTGTCTTGTTTACAAATTCTTTCAGGTGCCTATATTCTGTTCCGCTACAGTCTTTATCTAGTGCTCACCTTGACATGGAGGTAAGCCTACTGCATAAAGGGCTATGCCAGTTAAGTAGAAATTCCAATAGATTCTACCTAAGCTAGAAAGACTTTGAAGATGGGCTTTTTCACAGAAACTAAGAACTAGCTAAAATATATGTAAAGATGCTAATCAGAGAATGAATCATCCTAGACATTATAACCCACAAAGATCATTTATGAAAAAGCATAAAGGAATTGTGATTTCCTTTGACAGAGAGAGCACCCATACTAATAAAGTCACAGTTCCTTGAAGTGTTATTATACATATATTGTGGCCTGAGACCATTACACACATTTCTTTGGTACCCTCAAAGCATCGAGTATAGTGCTAGGTCCATGGTAGGCATCCAATAAATACTCATTCTTGACATTACATTTTTTTATATCAAGTCAAAAAAAAGTTAAATTCACTAGAGGAAACTTGAAAACTACATCTTCATGGAAGAATCACAGAATCTCAGAGTTGGAAGGGATCTCAGAAATCCAGCTCAGCCTGCACTTGAGCAGAATTCCTTCTCTAAGACACATGCTAAGAAGTCATCCAGGCTACATTTGAAAGAATTTCATTGAAAAGGAAAGCACTACTTCCTGAGGCAGTCCATTCTACCTCTGGACAGCTCTAATTGTTAGAAAAAATTTTCCCTATATCAAATCTAAATTGCTGTTAGCAAAACAAATCTAAATGCCTCTTGAAAAATGACAGCATTTTAAATTCTTTTTTTTTTTTTTTTGCCTTTTGGAGGGCAATTGGGGTTAAGTAACTTGCCCAATGTCACACGGCTAGGTTTTTGTTTGTGTGTACATTAAGTGTCTGAGGCCGGATCTGAACTCAGGTCCTTCTGACTCCAGGGCCGGCACTCTATTCACTGTGCCACCTAGCCGCCTCAGCATTTTTAATTCTTAAAGACAATGATCATATTCCTAAGTTTTGTTTTCTATTGTTTTCCTTCAATTGTTCTTTATATGGCATAATACTGAATGTATTCACCAGCCTGGTCACTAAGACATTTATTTCCCTCTAACTGGCCTGGGAGATGATACCCTAGGTTCCTTTACAGTAAAGAACAAAGAAACCAGCAACTCTAAAACTAGAGGTCCATTTTCTATTCATAAGTTGGGAAGAATAAAGGATAAAAATCCAAGTTTCTCAATACTGCATTATTAATAGGTTCATCCAAAGCTAAGAGAACTATGTTCTATGTAAAGATAATTGACATAAAAGGCAATGTGATAAAGGGAAATGATCAATGTATTTACAGTCAGGAGATCTAAAGGGTCCAAATTCTCCATTTAAGAGGGGGCACTCTCTTTACCTCCTATCTAGCTGCACTCTTTTGGACTTTTGCATCATGCCCCCAGGAACCTCATTCATTCTGCAAGATGGAATCAGCCTTCATACTCACACCTCACTAATATTCTCTGCCCCTCTAACTAAAGGGTGAGGCAATGAGATCCAAAACTTCCTTTTAAGGAGGGGACCCAGGGGCCATCATCTCTTCATTTCCCATCTAGCTACACTGTTTTGGACTTTACAATCCTTTTTCCCCTTCTCTTCCTTATCAACTTCTTTTGTGTATTGTCTTCCCTCATTAGGTTATAAACTTTCTTCTTCATATTTGTATCCCTAGCACTTAGTACAGTGCTTGGCACATTGTAAGCATTTAATAATGCTAACTAACTAACTAGGTTCAAGTCCTGGTTCTGACACAGCCATGTGTGTGACTCCAGAAAGGCTTAACCTCTTTGACACTGAAGTTCATCTACACAATTAGGGGTAGCAATACTAAAACTATATTCTTCATAGAGTTCTTGTGAGGAAACTCCTTTATAAACCTTATAGTACTGGTAAATGTGAATTATTATTATTATTGGACTTCCCTTAAGCAAGAGCTGACAGCTGTCCCAAATCTTATTAAATTATTCCTTATCCCTCTTCAAATTAGATTGCTGTCTACTTCAGGGATCAAAAGCGCAACTACAAAAATACATTTCTCTTAGGCCTAAGAACAGATTTATCTTTTGTTATCATTATAAAATACATTGATTTAAAAAGAAAACCCAGAGTTCCTATATTTATGAAATGACCTTATGTAGTGAAAAAAGTACTGACCTTAAAGTTAAGAGAGCAGATTTCAATCCAGGCTCTGATCTTTTTAAAAGGGAAGTAAAATCATGTTTTGTCTTTGCCTTGCACCCCCTATCCGATTCAAATCGTTCAGATCTGGAGGGTTTGGTTGAAGATTTATTTACCTGTCCCATGTTGGTTTGCTTTGATTTTTTTATGTTTTTTTCCCCCATTTTGGCACAGACCTATGATCTTATCAATGTAGGACACTCCTACAAGAAAAGAACACTTCCAAAAACCTCCACAAATTCAGACCAGCAACACACTGAGTTTAAGCGACTGGTCAATAGTAATGTAGTTAGTAGATGTCAACATAGCTGTTTAATTAGCATTAGATGTGTGTATATGTACATACATGTCTATCTACATACCCACATTATACATATTATATACATACATATACACACACAATTTGGTATAATGATATTTTTTAAAATAAGCAAGACACACCATGGGTATTTGTGCAGCATATGGCAAGTTGTTTCACTTTTCTGTTTCTCCCTTTCCTTCTCTTTCTCTTCTATCTTCTAATGAGGTCAATAATACTTATACTACCCACACTCATTGAGTTGTTTGAAGTAAGGTATTTTTCAAATCTTAAAGTACTATAAAAGTTGAAGTTTTCATAATGGTAATATTGGCTTCCTACTGTCATTTTGGGGGAGGTTTGAATTGGACACTTTTACCAAGAAAGAATAGAATCCCTTTGGGCTACAGTAAAGAAAGTAACCCTTTCAAAGCATTTGTTAGAAAACAGTAACCCAATTTAATGCCAATGTCTGAAAAGATATCAATGGTGCTCTTAAAGCAACAAAGGATTCTTACCAATTGGACTCATACTAATGTAAATCATATAGTAATGACAGGGCAAGTGTCTTGGTAAAATACTCATTCAAACCTTCCATATGAATGACACTGGGGATAACTCACTTGGCTTTTCTCTCTGTGTTAATCTCTACAGAACTGGTTGCCATAATAAGTTTTCTAAGCAGCAAATAGATAAGGTGGGGGGGCATGGGGGTGTTAGGGAAGTACAGCAAGGGAAGGGGGGAGGATTAAAAGCAAAAAAGTTTCTGTATCTAAAAACTCATAATTTCCTAAAACATTTGCTGAATGTTTCACAACTTATTAAGTGTGAACCATCTATGAATGCAAATGTTGATTAGCAATTTGGCAATAGCCCAACATTCAGAGAATTCACATAGCTTTTCTTTAAACCAGTAGTTCATACATGATTAATTAGAACATCTCATTTATGTAGTGTGCACTTTAGCTCATTACTCTAAGTAAAATTCGTTAAGTATTTACATTTAGATAATTAAAATCTGGGTACACCCTTAAGAAAGATGCATACACTTCAGGCAAAGTGATTTTTTTTCTTCTTTACACTACTGAAAGTAAATTACAGCCTAATTTACATCATCGTCTACAACAGTTTCAGAGCAGAACATAGAGTAGTTGATTCCTCATCTTCTAATCCTTTAAAAGGTACGAAATTCCCCTACATGTAAAAGATAGCTAGAAACGATCAAATCATTGCAGACTTATGTTATTCCTTTGAGACATACTTGTATTGCTCATCCTTCAATCCAGGGCTGAAAGACATAATAGTAAGACACAGATGCTACTTCAGGGGCCCTCAAAGGCCCATAATCTCCTTTGAAAAAAAACACCTATAATCCTTCACTATTAAAATAAATTTAGGGACATAAGGGTAATAAATAGGTTCTTGTTAAGTAATTTAGTAAAACTTGAAATAATCATATTGGGGGGAAATGGATCTTACAGATACTGACACTCTTGGATGGTTGCTGGCTCTTAGCTGAAAACTTTTTGATAACTGATCAAAATATCATTTGCACAAAATATGGATTAACCAAAATATTTTGGGAACCATGGGGGATGAGGAAAGGAAGAAATGAGAATTTCTGGTTATTTTAATTTTTCTCATAATGGAATATTGAAAACATCCCTTACTTTACAAATTGTGGCAGGCTAATCTTTCTGAAATGCATCATTCTACTTTTCTGTCTTAAGGTATACAATAAAATGAATAATGGGCTATATTAAAAGAAGCGTTCATAACAAAGGAAGTGATAGTCCTACTGTACAACTAGCACACAACTCAGACATCATTTGAAGCAAGTACAGTGCCCAATTCTGGCCCCCAAAGTCTGGGAATATTAAAAAAATGAATGTATTCAGAAAAGGGCAAGTGATATGGAAAAGAGATTCAAAACCCTTCGGTAAAAAGAAGGCTTGGTGGGTGGGGCATAACAGTTACCTCCAAGTAAGGGGATTAATTATTGACCCAGGATGCATTGAAACTATGGACAGGGAGGAGGGAGAGGGGAGAAAAAAAAAGAAATTTACATGATAATTTTGTTGCATAGTTGAAAAGAATAGCAAGTTGTTCATAGTAGATTTGCAGTTTCATGCAATTATCTTTTTTCCATTGTACTATGTTATGGAAATACTTGTTTTATTCCATAAATTAAAAATAAAATTTAATAATGACAAAAAGAAATTAGATGGCCTCTGAAGCCCTTATCAAGTCATGAAATTGTTATGATTCAGTGATTTTTAACAAGATTAAATCATTCCTTGATGATTCAGATCTTTCAGTGTTTTTAAGACTCTTATTCTGAACACCCATAATCAATATTATATACATATCATATATATGAATATACATATTTTATATATGTGTGTGTATTTATACGAATAAACTCTAAGAGTTTGCAAATCATGTAGGAGATTAGTCAGATTCTATACTTATCACATGATATGTTCTGAAAGTTTTTGTTTTCATTCTGGAAAAAAATAGATTACCAAATAACTTATTTTCTAGACTTCTGTGCTTTTTTCTGGAAATACCAATATAGATAAACATAGCTAGAGAAAGAATATTTAACCACTGGTCCCGCCATTTTGGAAAGAGACAAAGGTAATCACAAAAGAAAAAACAGACAATTTAAAGTAAATGAAATTTTAAAAGTTTTGCTTGAACAAAACCAATCTAACTCTTTAAGAGTTCATGCAAGTCTTTCTAGGTTTCTCTGAAACCAGCTTTTTTAATCTCTCATAATACAATAGAATTCCACTACATTTATATACTATAATTAGTTCAGCTATTCTTCAGTTCATAAGAACTCCCTTACTTTTTTTGCCAACAGAAAAATAACTGCTAGAAATATCTTTGTGTCCTTTTTCTTTCTTCAATTTCTTTAGGGTATAGATCTACTAGTGGTATCCATGAGTCAAAGAGTATGCCCATTCAGTGATGTTTATAATATGGCCCTAACTGCTTTCCAAAATTGCAGAACCAATTCACAGTTTTACTAACAGTATTAATGTTCCTGTTTTCCCACAGCCCCCCCAACATTAGTCATTCCCCAATATTTGTCATTTTCTTTTGTTGTTGGTTTTTGCCTCTTTTGTCAATCTGATGAGTATGAGGTTAACCCTGAGAGCTGCTTTAATTTGCATTTTTCAAATTTTAGTAATTTGGAGTATTTTTTCATATGGTTGTTGATAGCTTGAATGTCTCCCTTTGAAAACTGCCTGCTTATAACTTTTGTTCATTTATCAACTGATTTCATAATTTATCAGTTATTTATCAAATAAATTCGGAAATGGCTCCTATATCAAATAAATTCCTTGTTTATATGAAATTTGATAGCAATAATTTTTTTCAATGTTTCCATTCTATTTTTAGCTATATTGATTCTGTTTATGCAAAACCCTTTTACATATTATATAATTAAAACTGTACATTTTAACTTCTGTAATAATTTTGTTTTCTTCTTTTTTGAAATACAATTAGCTAATGGCTTAACACTTTTAGTAGTTCTTAAAATTTTTGCTTTCAAAATTTTTTTTTCTTGCTTTTTGGAAGGAAGAAGATAGGGTAATTGGGGTTAAATGACTTGCCCAAGGTCACACAGCTAGTTTTGTGTTAAGTGTCTGAGGCTAAATTTGAACTCAGGTCCTCCTCACTCCAGGGCCAGTGCTCTATTCACTGTGCCACCTAGCCACCCCAGCTTTCAAATTTTAATCTCTGATTTTCAGAATTTCTATTTTAGTTTTTAATTAGGGTCTGTCAAATTTTTTGGTTTCTCATTATTTGTTTTTTAGTTGCATGTCCAACTCACTGTTCGTTTTCTCTCTTTTGTTGATGAAAGTGTTCAAAAATATAAAATTTCCCCGGAGGCAGGGGTTTTTAAACTTGCATATTTGAACTTAAAAAAAAAAAACCATATATTTTGATACCTATATTTCAATAGAGTTAGTTTCCTTTGTAATCTTATGTGGTCTATTTCATGTATTAAAAATTATTCTGAGGAGTCTTTTATATTTAAAAGTCCAAGAATCTCTTCTCTGGTTTGCCTGTCAGATTTATGGAAAATGGAGGAATTTATGACCAAACAAGAGATGGGGAACATTATGAAATCCAAAATGGATAATTTTGATTGCATTAAACTTAAAAGGTTTTGCCCAACGTCAATGCAATCAAGACTAGGAGGGAAGCAGAAAATTGGGAAAGAATTTTTACAACCAGTGTCTCTTAGAGAACTGAGTCAAATTTATAAGACAAGTCATTCTTCAATTGATAAATGGTCAGAGGATATGAATAGGTAGTTTTCAGAGGAAGAAACTAAAGCTGTCTATGTTTATATGAAAAAAAAATAGTCTAAATCATTACTTGATTACAGTAATGAAAATCAAAACAATTCTGAGGTACCACATCACATTTATCAGACTGGCTAACATGAAAAAACAGGAAACTTATAAATGCTGGAGAAGAGGTAGGAAAATTGGAACACTAATGCATTATTGGTGGAGATGTGAACTGATCCAACTGCTCCAGAGAGCAATTTGGAACTATGTCCAAAGGGCTATAAAAATGTGCATACCCTTTGACCCAGTAATAACACACTTCTAGGGCTATGTCCCAAAGAGATCATAAAAATGGGGAAAGGACCTACATGTACAAAAATATTTATAGCAATTCTTTTTATACTAGCCAAGAAGTAGAAATTGAGGGGATGTCCATCAATTGGGGAATGGTTAAACAAGTTATGGTATGTGAATGTAATAGAATACTATTATGCTATAAGAAATGATGAGAAGACAGATTTCAGAAAAACCTAGAAAGACATACAAACTGATGCTGAGTGAAGTTAGCAGAACCAGGAGAACATTGCACATAGCAACAGTCACATTATATGATGACTGACTTAGATAGATTTAGCTCTTCTCAGGGATGCAAGGACCCAAAACAACTCCAGAAGACTCACGCTGGAAAATGCCATCCACATCCAGAAAAAGAAATGTGGAATCTGAATGGAGACTGAAGCACACTATTTGCTCTCTTTTTTGTTTTGTTTTTTCTTTCTCATAGTTTCTCTTTTGGTCTAATTCTTCTACATAACATGACTAATGTGAAAATATGTTTAATAAGAATGTATACATAGAGTCTATATAAAATTACATACCTTCTTGGGGAGGAGGGATGGGAGCAGAGAAAATTTAAAACTTATGGAAAGGAATAATGAAAAATAAAAATTAAAAAAATTTTACTCTTTTTTTTGTATGCAGAGCATTTATTAAGTATTCTGCGGATGCCAAAGCAACATCTTGACCTCGGAGAACTCCCATTCTTTTTTTTTATTTGGTTATTAAATTTATTTTTAGTTTTCAACATTCATTTCCCAAAAATTTTGAGTTACAGATTTTCTTCCCATCTCTTCCCTAACCCCCCATCCCAAGATGACAAGCATACTGAATATACTTCTCCCCAATCTGCCCTCTCTTATATCTCCCCAATTCCCCCCTTACTTTCTTGTAGGACAAGATGGATTTCTATACCCCATTGCCTGTATATCTTATTTCCTGGTTGCTGTAAAAAAACGCCTTTTTTAACATTTATTTTGAAAACTTTGAGTTCCAGATTCTCTCCCTTCTCCCCTCCTCACCCACCCCCACTAAGAAGACAAGCAATTCAATATAAGCTATACATGTGGTAATGCAAAGCATTTCCATAGTAGTCATATTGTGAAAGACTAACTGTATTTATCTCTATCCTATCCCAACCCCCATTAATTCTATTATCTCCTCTGACCCTGTCCCTTTTAAAAAATGTTTGCTTCTAACTACCCTATCCCCCAATTTGCCCTCCCTACTATCATCCCCTCTCTTATCCCCTTCCCCCTTACTTTCCTGAAGGGTAAGATACCCAATTCAATGTGCACGTTATTCCCTCCTTAAGCCAAATCCAATGTGAGTAAGGTTGACTCGCTCCCTTTCACCTTCCTGCTCTTCCCCTCCATTGTAACTGCCTTCTCCTGCCTCGTTTATTTGAGATAATTCATCCCATTCTATCTCTCCCCCTCTCCTCTCAAATATATTCCTCTCTCACCTCTTAATTTTAAATAAATACATTTTTAAAAATAAACACTAAATAATTTTTTAAAATAATCTCTTCTTTAAGAACTGCTTTGGCTGCATCCCACAAATTTTGGCATGTTGTCTCATTGTTGATATTGCCTTTAATGAAATTCTCTATTTTTTTCCATATTTTTTTCCCTTTGATCTACCAATTCTTTAGGGTTAAGCTTTTTAGACTTCAATTAATCTTAATCTTTTCTTTAGTGTCCCTTTATTGAATAGAATATTTATTTCATTACAATCACTAAATAATGTTTACTGTATCTACTTTTCTGCATTTGTTTGAGAGGTTTTTATGTCTTATATGTAAGTCAGTTTTTGTAAAGGTGCCATGCAAAGCTTCGATATACATATACTTTACAAATATACTTCTATTTTCATTAAATAAGTGCCAGAGACCCATCGTATTTACCTTTTCTAAAATTCTGTTCAGGTACTTCACTTATTTCTTGGTTTATTTTTGCGTGTGTACCATTAGAGTTTTATTGTCTATTAAGCATTGACCTTAATTTATTATCTATCATCATTTTCTGAATGATATAGTTTTTCTGGTTATCTCTTTTATTTAAGTCCATTTTTTCTATTGTCTTGTTTGAGACCAGGAGTCTGAGATCCCTGCTTTTTAAAATTGAGCTGAAGTGTTTTGCTTTGTTTCAAATATGTTTCTTGTAAACAGTATACTGTTGAATTCTGCTCTGCTATCCACTGCTGTCTCATGGGTGAGTTCATCGCATTCACATTCACAGTTATTATCATTAATTATGTATTTCCCTCCATCCTACCTTCTTACAATTTTTTTTTCTTTGCTCTGCCTCTGCTCCTTTACAAAGAAGTTGTTAGGAGGGAAGCAGTGTGCTCAACACCAGTGCTCTAGGTTTGATGTAATCTGCTTCCACTCCCCTGATCCTCTCCCCTTCTCCCCACATCCCAGTCACAGTTTCTTACCTTGGCATTCTTACCTTTTAAACTACTTTTCACAATCCAACCTGTGAGGTTATATTTTGTTTATGACTAATGCTTCCCTGAAATGACCCTTTTATTCTCTCAGCTCCATTCTTTCCTGTTTTCTTGTTAAACAGAATGCATTTCTACACCAAGTCTCTGTGTACACACAGTGTGTGTGTGTGTGTGTGTGTGTGTGTGTGTGTTCTACCCTTACACGCTGATTCAGATAAAAGTAATATTTAAGTGATGTCTACTCTTCTCACCCCTTCCTCCTTGTTTCTACAGTCTTCTACATGTACCCCCTTGAGACAATAAATTTCCTCCTCATCTTTCTAGTCCTTTTCTTCCCTAATATATTCTATTTTCCATACCTTTCCTTTCTTCTTTAAAAAGTACAAAAACATGGGGTGGCTAGGTGGCGCAGTGAGTAAAGCATCGGCCTTGGAGTCAGAAGGACCTGAGTTTGGATCCGGCCTCAGACACTTAACGCACGCACAAATAAAAACCTAGCCATGTGACCAACCTTAGGCAAGTTACTTTTGCCCTCCAAAAAAGCAAAAAAAAAAAAAAAAAAGTACAAAAACATAACAAAATCACTCCCAGACAAGGCCTCTCTCTAAAATATCTTACTGACAGGATTTTGAATTTGTGTCATCTCCTTCTATTAGGATGTAATTACTTTATCCCTCCCACTTGCTTGCTTATATTTATCTTTTACTATTTCTATTGATTCCTGTTTATATCTCAAAGTTTCTACTTAGCTCTGGTGTTTTCATCAGGAATGCTTGGAAGTCCTCAATTTTATTCAAGGTCCACTTTGTAGGATTATGCTGTTTTGTTGAATACATTATTCTTAGGCAAGTCTATATTTTGGGGCAATACTGTATTCTAAGCTCTCTGCTACTATTGAATGATTGCTGCTAAATTGGGTGTGATTCTATTTCCTCAGTACTTTCTGAAGTACAGATTCTTTCTGACTTGCAAAATTTATTTTTTAATCTGGAACACAGCCTAGGGTAAGTCCTGCTTCTAAATTTAGGTCCTCTCCTTAGAAAAGTCCACAATTTTGCTGTCAGATTAGTTGTAGATGTACAGTGGATCATGTTCCTGATACCTGGTGTAAAGTTCTCACTGCATTTTTTCCTTGGATTTCCCAACTTTTACATATTTTGGTGCTCATTTTAGGTCTTTGTTGGAGTAAGTGTGGGAAGAATTAAGCTATACTGCCCTCTCCTACTCTGCTATCTTTGCAGTGTTTCATCTAAAAAGCATTAGAAGAGGAATTTGAGCCCATGTCTTCCTGACTCCAAGTCTAATACCGACTAAGCTCTGTC
Organism: Gymnobelideus leadbeateri; assembly: GCA_011680675.1. NCBI lineage: Eukaryota > Metazoa > Chordata > Mammalia > Diprotodontia > Petauridae > Gymnobelideus > Gymnobelideus leadbeateri. The sequence continues at coordinate 486,713 of WOXC01006048.1, read as the reverse complement.
ACTTACAAACTGAGTAACTTTAAGGAAATAATTTCACCTCTCTACATCTCAGTTTCCTTAATTAGCTACTATAGTATTTATACTATTAAGTCAATAATTTTGTTAAAAAGACTTTATAAAGTAAAGCAGTTTAGAAAGGGGAGCCATTTTTAAATGAATAATGAAACTTATGTAAAGAATTAGGATATTCGGATATAAAAGGATTAATTTTATTTACCATGCTTGAAGTTATAGATGCGACTACTACAGAGATAATAAAACAGGTAAATTTTTAGAAAGATAGATGGGGCAGCTAGGGGGCGCACCGGCCCTGAAGTCAGGAGGACCTGAGTTCAAAATCTGGACTCAGACACTTAATACACACAAAAAAATAGCCGTGTGACGTTGGGCAAGTCACTTAACCCCAATTGTCCTCCAAAAAGCAAAAAAAAAAAAAAAAAAAAAGGAAAGAAAGAAAGCTAGGTCACTCCAACCAACAAAGCAAATTATTATAAAAGCTTATGAGAGGGGCAGCTAGTGAACAGAGTACTAGTCCTGGAGCCAGGAGGACCTGAGCTGAAATCTGGCTCAGACACCTGACACACTTACTAGTTGTGTGATCTTGGGCAAGTCACTTAACCCCAATTGCCTTGCCTTCCCCCCTCCAAAAAGACCAAAAAAAGCTTATGAGAGCAAAAAATATTCTCTCAGAGCAGTGAATGTTAAATTCTTAAATACTTGAAAAAAATCAGTGATTTCATCAGGTTAGACATTCCCTCCACTGATGGTGAGCTTGAACCCTCTGTATTTTAATAGTTTAATGAATTACTGTGTACAAAAATAAATCATTTCTTTGTGGCCAAACTTGTAGTGATAAGTCTCTTAAAACGTGGCTGGACTGGAAGCCAGGTCTTAATTAGAAGCTTTTCTAGCTTGATAATACCTGTTGGAGTTTGCTCTCACCTGGCAAAATCTTCAGGAATTCAGGTATTTCTATGATACAGAGAGGCATTGGAGGAAGACGTTGGTGAAGGTGACCTTCTCTGGTGATTGGAAAAATAGACATAAAAAAATCTGTACTGGTTAACTGTTTAAAGGAAATGGACAAAAAGTTGAGGGGAGGCAGCCTTCAATAAATCAATGTTGTTTTTTTTTTAATTAAGGACTAAAATGTTCTTTATAAGTACCATAGAAGGTCAGACCATAGTTGTTATTGTTGTGTTGTTCAGTCATTTTCAATTGTGTCTAATTGTTCATAATCCCATTTGGGTGTTTAGGGGTTTTGGGGTTTTTTTGTTTGTTTGTTTTTGGCAAAGATCCTGTAGTCATTCACCATTTCCTTCTCCAGCTCATTTTACAGATGAGGAAACTGGGGGAAACAGGGTTAAGTGACTTGCCCAGAGTCACATAGCTAGTAAATGCTTGAGGCCAAATTTGAACTCAGGTCCTCCTGACTCCAAGCCTGGCACTCTATCCACTGCCCTAAATTTACATGATAATTTTGTGGTATTGTTGAAAGGAATAGCAAGTTGTTCATAGTGAATTTGCAGCTTCATGCAATCATCTTTTTTCCATTGTACTATGTTATGGAAATACTTGTTTTATTCCATAAATTAAAAATAAAATTTAATAATGAAAAAAGAAATTAGATGTCCTCTGAAGCCCTTATCAAGTCATGAGATTGTTATGATTCAGTGATTTTTAACAAGATCGGCCAGCTAGCTGCCCTAAAACTATAGACCAGTTATAAATTAACATCAATCCTTGGGCTCCTGGATTCCTCATATACTGGGTAATCATTTCAGTTTGGTAGAAGTGATAGAATCTAAACACTTCTAAACATTTTGTTATCCTCCAAGGCAAAAACTGTCTTCAACTTCTACCACTTCCTGTTTTTTCAGGAAACTTCTGAGTCCTCAGTACTTCATTAACATTCCCTTACACTATGTTCTCTGGAACTCCTATCCTAATATTAGTGAATTTCCTTTTAGCCTAGAGCTTTTCCTCCACAATTCTTGGACTTGCAGAAAATTAACTCTCTAGGGACAGACAAATTCTCCAGTATCATGCCTGTGTTTTCTAATTTTCCAAATACATTGAGCCAGGAAGAAACAGTCACACACTGTGCTTCTTGATTACTCCACATATTCCAAAATAAAACTCATTATTTTCTCTAAAACCACCCATCTTCCTAACCTCTCTATGTCTGTCCAGAGTATCAACCGTAAAAAGCGTGGAGTCATCTCCTGCTCCTCAATCTTCCTCACTTCCTACATCCAATCAGTTGCTAAGTCTTGTCTACATTATCTTACATATTTGCTTTTTTCTCCACTCATAGGCACCACCTCAGTACAGAGACTCATCATCTATTTTCTGAACTACTGAAATAATTTACAGTTTCTCCATTCTCAAATCCATCCTCAATTCTGGTAACAAAATAATCTTCCTAAAGAATAAATCTCACCATGTTACTTAGACTACTCAAAAATACTTCCGTGGCTATCTATTGCTTTTAGGATAAAACTCCTCAGTTTAGCTCTTAAAAATCCTATATAATTTTGATTCAACCTAACTTTCTAATGGTTATCTTACTTTTATTCCCTATCACATATATTCCACCCAGACTTGCTATTCCTTGAATTCAGAAATCCATATTCCATCTCTATGCCTTTGTAGAAGTTGTCCTCACTTCCTGCTATAATTGTCTGGAATGTATTTCCTCCTAACATCTACCTCTTAGGATCCTTAGCTTCTTTAAATGATCTCCTATGAGAAGGCTTTCCTGATTCCCCGAGTAATTAGTGTATTTTCCTCTATCACATTCTTCTATTTACCTACCTGTGTGTATGCTGAATCACTGTAAGTCAGAAGTAAGCTCTTGAAGGACAGGGATGGTTTAATTTTTGTTTTTATATCTCTACTACACTGCCTGTCATAAAGTCAATCAACCAATTAACAAGGATTCATTAACCACCTCTAATGAGCCAGACATTGTGCTAGGGACTGGGAATACAAAAATAAAAAGAAATAATCCCCATCTTTAAGGTACTTATATTCTATTTGGGGAGACAACACATACATAAATAAATATCCACAACATAAATACATAAAGTTAAATGGTTGGGGCAGTGGGAGTAGAGATGATCAGAAAAGGCGTCATGTAGAAGAAGGTGATATTTGAGATAACTTTAGAAGGAAACTAGGGAAGTTGAGAGGTCATGCATTCCAGGCTTGTTGAAAGGCCCAAAGATAAGACAGAGTATAGAATGTAAAGAACAGCAAAAAGGCTAATTTGGTAGGACTGTAGTGATCTCCTGCTACTGTCTTCTCCGCTCTTGTCTCACATGATGAGATGACCTAACTCCTTACCAAGATCGACACTTCCTGCTCAAATGAGACCATTCCATCTCATTTCCTCTAAAATACTATCTCATCTGTTATCTCCACTCCCCCACTTATCTTCAATCTCTCCCTATATACTGACTCCTTCCCTACTGCCTACAAACATGCCCATATCTCCCCATCATCAAAAAAAAAAATCCTCATTTGGGGGAATGGCCACCAACTGGGAAATGGTTGAACAACATGTAGCATATGATTGTGATGGAATGCTATTGTGCTATAAGAAATGATGAGGGGTATGGTTTCAGAAAAACTTGGGAAGACCTACATGAATTGATGTGGAGTGAAGTAAGCAGAACCAGATCACTGCACACAGTAACAGCAATATTGACATGATGATCAACTGTGAAAAACTTAACTATTATGTTCAATGATCCAAGACAGTTCTGAAGGACTCATAATGAAAAAGGTTATCTACCTCCAGAGAGCAAACTGATGAACTAACTTTAAATGCTTTTGAAGTTTAAATTTTTCACTTCCTTTATTTTTTTTGCTCTTTTGTAACATGGCTAATACATAAATATGCTTTGCATGATGTCACAAGTAAATGTGATATCACGTTACTTTCCTTCTCAATGAGTAGGGAGGAACTGGAGGGACAGAGAATTTGGAACTCAACATTTTAAGAAGAATGTTAAGAAATATTAAGGTTTTTAAAACACGTATTTGACCCTTCCATTTCTGCTTTGCTTTGCTCTATATCTCTTCTGCGCTTTGTGGCTAAATTTCTTGAGAAGGCTGACCACGATAGGTGCTGCCACCTTTTCTCCTTTAACTGTCTTCTTACCCCTTTACAATGTGGCTTCCTAGCTTATCACCCCACCAAGATGGCTCTCCACAGTTACCAATGATGTCTTCAAATCCAATGGACTTCCCTTAATTCTCATCCTGCACAATCTCTCTGTAGCCTCTGACACTGTTGATCACCCTCTCCTCCTTGATATCATCTTCTTTCTAGGCTTGTGGGAAACCACTCTCTCCTACTACTCCAACCTATATGATTGCTTCTTCTCAGTCTCCTTTGTGGGTTGTCTTTAGATCACACCCTCTAATAGTAGGAGTCCCACAGCATTCTGTCCTGTACCTTTTTCTCCTCCACCCTTATATTACTTCACTTAGTGCTCTCATCAGCACCCATAGATTTAATTACCATCTCTATGCTAATGATTCTCAAATCTATTAATCCTGCCCTAACTTCTTTTCTGACCTGTATTTTCCCATCTCCAACTGCTTTTCAGGCATCTTGAACTGGATGTCCAGTAAAAATTTAATACTCAAAATGTCCAAAACCAAACTCATTATGTTTCTCCCTAAATCCTCCCTACCATCTAAATTCCTTATTAATATTGAAGGCAATATCATCCTTCTAGGCCTTCAGGCTTGCAACCTAGGATTCATCCTAGATTCCTATCTCTCACTCATCTATGTCTAAGTTGTTGCCAAGGATTGTAGATTTCACCTTTGCAACATCTCTCAAATATTCCCTTTTCTCTTCTGACACTGACACCACTGTGGTATAGAACCTCATTTCCTCATGCCTGGATTATACAAAAGCCTGCTGGAGAGGAATTGGGGGGAGGGGTAAACCTGTCTCAAGTCACTCTCTGCCAAAATGATTTTCCTAAAGTGTAGGTCTGACTAATTATTGAACCCTACCCCACCCCCTACTCAATAAATTTCTTGGACAATCTATCATCTTCAGAATCAAATACAAAATCATCTGATTAGCATTCAAAACCTTTCATAACCTAGCCCCATTCTACTTTTCCAGTTTTCTTATATCTTACTCCCCACCACATCTTTGATTCAGTGACACTGGCCTCCTGGCTATTCCATGAACAAAACATTCTATCTCTCAGCTCCAGGCATTTTCTCTGGTTGTCTCCCATACCTGCCTGGAATGCTCTCCCTTCTCATATCTGCCTCCTGTCTTCCTTGGCTTCCTTTGAGTCTCAGCTAATATCCCACTTTATATAGGAAGCCTTTCCCAACTCCTCTCTATTCCAGTTCCTTCCTTCTCTTAATTATTTCTTATTTATTCTGTATATAGCATTTTTGTACATACTTGTTTGCTTGTGGTCTCTTCCATTAGACTGTGGGCTGCCTGAGGGCAGGGACTATCTTTAGCCTCATTTTATATCCCTAGTGCTTAGGGCAGTGGTTTACACATGCTTAATAAACATTTACTGACTAAAATGAAAGAGGAACCATAGCTAAAATGAAGAAAAGGTTCCTTGGATCCAAGTTGTTTAGTATTTTCAGTGCCAAACAGAGGAGCTTTTATTGGATTCTAGATATAATAGGGAATCGTTTATTGAGTTAAAAGAATAATATGATCAGATCTGTGCTTTTGGAAAATTAATTTTCTCTCACCTCAGATCAAAGAATTGTATATTTTTTGGGGGAGCCAAACTCAGAAGCCATCTAGCACATGAGATGAGGAAATGGAGACTAAGAAAAATTAAGTGACTTGCCCAAGGTCATACAAGGTAGTATCAGAGACAGGATCTGAAACCAGGTCTTGTGACTCCAAATGCAGATTTCTTTCTCACTATATCACTTCAATGAATGTAATTTAATTCTTTAACTACTAGATATTTTTCATGAGTTGCTGTGGTCATCCTCTACCACTCAACCTTCTGGTGATAAGCTTATTACTAGGCTGGCTACCTGTTCAGGGAAATAAGGAAAGCAGGGAGAAGTTCTTTCATATACACAAGAGTCATTGACAGCAGGGTTTGGCATATAATCAGTATTCGGGGAAGTACTTAAGGAAAAGCATCAGAGTGGTTCAGTTCAACATTTGTTATCCATTCCCAAAATGATCTGTAACTTGAAGGCCTTCGAGCAGTCAAACTATACCTTATTAGCTTTCAGCTCATGCCTGGCTCCTGTGCTTCACCCTGATTTGGGGTGAATTCAAAAGACATCTGTGAACTCGGAAAACAGGTTCCCAGATGCTTGGGGAGCCTTGGGACCCTTACAATACTTTTGCCTACAGCAAAAATGTATTTCAATGTAATTATAGAAGATAACTTTCAATATGTCACCTCTATTATAGTAGCTGTAAATTATGAACAGAATAGCCCATGTACAAGAATTTCATTTGGCATAAGCAAAGTGGGAGAGCTATTCATGGAGTGATATATCTATATCTATCTGTATGCATTCATATAACTGGCAACACATGTCTAAATCAAACTCTATCTGCAAAAAGTAATCTGTCTATCTTCTTGTAGAAAGATAGAGAGGCCCAGGAAGTCTAGTACAGTAAGAACACTTCCTTGTCTGAAACATCTTTCCTCAGAGTGATGGGTCTGGAAAAACTAGCTATTTACCAGAAGAAGGATTATGCTATAGAACCCTGAACAAAGCTCTAATTTTATCACTATGGAATGTGCATGATTTGAGGTAAACAACTGGGACTCTCTGGAGCTATTATCCCTTCTGTAAAAAAAGGGAGAATGGATAGATCTCAACAATCCTTCCAACTTTCAGGTTTTATAACCTCTATTCTATGCTCTAAAATTCTAGGTGCAGGGGTCTTTCCCACCTCTAATGTTTTATCTGTGTTCTAAGGTCCCTTCCAGATTGAACATTTTATGTTTTAAGGTTCCTTCCAGCTTTTAACAATGTGTAACTTATTTTCATGTACTAACATGATGAAGGCAGAACTGTACTTGAAGTAAAGATGATGTGGGTTCAAATCCTGCCTCAGACACTTATTGGCTGTCTGTTCCTGAGAAAGTTACTTAGCTACTCTCAGCTCTCTTCATCTGTAAAATGGGGATGATAATATTATCTACTTCACAGGATTGTGGTGAGGATCAAATGAGATAATATCTGTAAAGTACTCTACAAACCTTAAAGTGCCATGTAAATGCTGGCTATTATTATTAATTATTGTTTTAATTACTACACAATATTTGTGAGATGAGCAACATGATGTTAATGCTCTCTATATTTGTAAGACAAACCACTTTTGTCATTCAGCTGTTAAGTCAATGTTCCTGAGGCACAGTGTTATATTTTGCTGCAAACCCTGAAAAAATATCATATTTCTTTAAATCAGACATTTCTAGGTGTCAGGATAAACAAAAGGGAAGCTCTATGTTTTAAATCAGCTTTGCCTCTCTCTTAGTTGTAGCAGCTTTTGAGAACTGACTCCAGTTTCCTGGAGTTTGGATGGATAGGTCTGACATTTCACCAGCAGCCTTTATAAAAGACTAAAAATGGTATGCTGCTAGAATCATTAAATCTGGCTCTCTTAGAATCAAATGACATTTTCATGAAAATTATTTTAAACTAGCATTTCAAAAGACAGGGATGTTACTGAAATACACACACACACTCCTAAGCATTCCAGCTTAAATTTATTCTAGCTCAAACTCTAGTTTTAAGTCTGCTTAGCTTTTTAAATGTGGCTGTGTTTATAAGGTACTTTAATTTACTGCAGTAGTGGTGTTTGTTAATTTTATGGCAATCTAAATCTAAACAGGCTTCAGATATATTTTCATTCCAGTCTCATTGAAGTATATAGAAGAGAGCAGAAGGGCAAGGTTTCAGTATAGTATAAACACACACACACATATATACATTTACATATACACATATATATTTATGTGTTTATATTATATATATTTTATATGTGTATTATGTGTGTATACATACATACATATACATATACACACATATATATACATATACACATATCATATAATACATATATATATATATATATATATATATATATATATATATATATATATATATATTCTTTATACTATAGAGCTTCTTACTTCTTCCACTGGGTTCTCTGAAATGCCTGCTCCCCAGGCAAGAAACTTACTTTGATCTTAAATCCTTTCCCATTCCTTCCATCCTCTGGTTCTCACTAAAATCTGGATCATTCCTCATGACAGCCTCCCTGGTCATTCTTTCCCATCCTGCCTGCACTCTCACTCATTTCCCTAACTCATTTGTCGAGGTGGGAGAGTGGGAATACTCCTTACCCAATGCCACTTACAAATTCTCCCTTACTCTTTTATCAACCACCTCCTCAAACTTCTGGCATTTGATATCTACTAACTTCCAGGACACTCTTCTTCCCTTAAGAAGTTCAATGCTTGGTTCAGTGTCTTTCTCTCCTCCCCGACTACTGCTTTCATACGAGGGGGCTTCAATAGATAGATAGATAGATAGATAGATAGATAGATAGATAGATAGATCGATAGATAGATAGATATTTCCTTAAACACCTTAACCTAACAGTTCCTCAACTTACTCCTATAATGTTACATACTCCTCCATACTATTTTAGGCACACACACCACACACACAAAGATGGTTATACCCTTGATCTTAACTTTACCCACAAATATTTCACTTCCATATTTATGAACCCTGAAATTCCTTCATCTGATCACAACATATTGTCATTCTGATCCCTCTCCTTCTGCCTTGCAACCACAAATTCCATTCTTTCCAAGTACCCCTATAATAACTATACTTTCCTTTCCCCATCTTGATCCCTTGCCAAAGAAGTTCAAGTCTATACTGTTTTCTTCTCTTGAGTCCTTTGCTCCTTTATCATATCACCAATCTTGGCCTGTCAAGTTTTAGCTTTGGATTACTTTGACCATCCAATGCACTGACTCCTGTAAGTGAGCTCCTGAATGAAAGTGGGGGAAAAAAAATCACTAAACCATACTAACTGGGTCCACTACAAATTTACGTTACCTAATCTCAACTGGACCTCATTGAGCAATGAAATCCTTTTCTACCTCCCTAATTAACTCATTCTTCCACTCACCACAGAGACACTTAAAAAACTTTCCCTACCTCCACATAGCTCCCATAGCTCCCATAGCTCCCTCTCCCTACACTCTCTCATCTAAGAACCTTGCCTCATATTTTGCTGAAAAAAAATGAGGCCATTTACTAAATCTTTAGATTGGTGCTCAAAGATCTTCATAAACTGTTTCCCCCCACCTTTCTAATCTTCTTACATTTTACTTCCCTACCAAATAATCTGATATTCAGCAACATTGGCTTCCTTGCTGTTCCTAGAATGAGACACTCCAATCTCCTAACTCCTGGCATTTTCACAGGCTGTCACCCCAAGTCTGAAACTCTCTCTTTCTTCACGTCTGCCTCCTGGCTTCCCTGGTTTCCTTCAAGTCTCAGCTAAAATCCTACCTTCTACAGGAAGCCTTTCCTTAATCTCCTTAATTTTGGTGCCTTTACTTTCTTTTGATTAGTATTTCCAATTTATTCTGCATATAGTTTATTAGCATGTAGTTGTTTGCATGTTATCTCCTCCATTAGAATGAGCTCCTAGAGAACAAAGACTGTCTTTTACCTTTCTTCATATCCCCAAGACTCAGCATGGTGCGCACAGAAAGAACTTAATGTTTATTGACAAACTGATAGAAAAGCTTGAGAAAGACAAGTACATCAATTAATACACTGGTGGTAAAACTGTGGTAAAAAACCATTCTGGAAAACAACTGGTAATTATGAGGAAAAAAAGGTATTTAACTGTTCATAACTTTTGACCTGCAACCTCATTCAAGACATGCCCCTAAGCAGTCAAAGACAGAAAAGCCTCACAAATATCCGAAAAGCCATGTCTCACTTACCACCTTCTGCACTCTAGCCAGAACCAGAGCTGTTTCTGCAGTACTCCCAAAAGAATCTTGCATTCTGCTCCTGGGATGCTCATCTCTGATAGGTGAGCTTTCACTTCATCTTTCCTGGAATCAGATCTCCATATAATATTCCAACTACCATTCCCAAATATTATTACCACTCTTTATATGTTGTCTTCCCCATTAAAATGTAAACCCCTTGAGGGTAAATGCTATTTTACTTGTTTATACTTATACCCCCATAATTTAACACAGTGCTTGACAAATAATGAGTATATTATAAATCCAGTACCTATCTGTCTTTCTATAGTAGCACTTTTTGCAATAGCAAAAAATCATATGTATGTATGTATGTATGTATGTATGTATGTATGAACAAATTAGGTACTCACCAAATGGGCAATAGCTGAACAAACTGTGACATATGAAAGAAATGTTATACTATTGTGTTGTAAGAAAGCACAACTATGAGAAATTCAGAGATACAAGAAAAGGCTTATATGAACTAATACAGAGGTCAAATACACAAAACTAGGAAAACATAATGACTTCAATAGTGCCAACAGGAAAACAAAGAACTACAAAAACTAAAAGATGGTTTAATTGTAATAACAAAGTTCTGTCCCAGAGAACAGATAATGAAATTTAACTACATCCTCTTGATAGAAGAAGGTGAAAATGTTCATGCTGTCAGGATCGCTATGATCTGGCTCAGAATACTATGAACCTATAACTCTGAGCTTATGACTTAAATACTCAAAGGAGCAGAGAATTTTAGAGTGCAAAGGTACCTCAGAGGTTGCCTCTGCAGTTGACTTTAGGGCATTCAGGCAGTATTTTAGTGGATAGAGAGCTGGGCCTAGAGTCTGAAAGAGCTACGTTCAAATATAGTATCAGACACTTGTGTGACCTGGGTATATCACTTAACCTCTATTTGCCTTAGTTTCCCCAATTGTAATTGGGGATAATAATAGCACCTATCTCACGGGGTCATTGTGAAAATCAAATGAAGTATTTGTAAAATACGTAGCACAGTACCTACCACATAGCAGGAGTTATATAAATGCTTATTCCCTTCCCTTCCCATAAAGAAGAAACAATTGCATCACAGTGATTTATTCAGCTTTTAGCATAGTATCTCAATGTGAAACTTCTACAGATTCCTGATTTAATCTAAGTTCAAATCCATACTCTGCAATTTATTAACTGAGTGGCTCAGTACAAATGATTTAATCTCTTGGATCCAGATTCATCATCTCCAAAATGAGGGGGTTAGACTTCTGACCCCGACTACTTCAATATTATCCTTTTTGGTCTCCTTCCTGGTAGTATCCTCCCACTCCTATCAATCTTTATACTCAATCAGTCAATAAAGTGATTTTGCCTATTACTTCAAGGAAAAAAGATGAACTTAGGTTTGGCATTTAAAACTTTTTTAAACTGGCCCATCTTATCTTATTATATTTATTACACTTTACCCCTTATCCACATAATCTATGGTTTAACCAAACTGGCCTTCTTGCTATTCCTCAGATCTCTCATTTACATGCATTTGTACTGGCTGTCCCTCACGCAAAGAATGTACACCTTCTTCATCCCTCACTTCTACCTCTTGGAATCTCTGGTTTCCTTCAAGACTCAACTTAATAGTTATCTTCTATAAGAGGACTTTCTTACCATTCCACCTAATTATCCTATATGTGCTTTGTGTTTTTTTTATATATACATTTACATACGTACGTGTGTGTATATATATAAATATATATTAGTCATTTATTGTCACATCTTATCTTCCACATGAGAATATCAGCTCCTTGTGGACAGAAACTATTTTAAGTTTATCTTTGCATCCCCAGCACCTAGTACAAGGGTCTGACATATGGTAAGCCATTAATAAATAATGTGATTGATTAGATGACAGTTTCTAAGGTCTTTTCCAGCTCTAAGTGTTGTGATTCTGACTACCCTGACAACAAACTATGGCACTCTCAAGGTCAATTAGTCATATTTTTAAAAACCCTAAGTATTAGTCTATAACACTCAGTAAGTTCACATACAGCCTTTTAACTCAAGTTCTAGCATTATGCTTGTTCATGAAGAACATGTCAATAGAATGCAAGCCCTGGCAGGTTCTACCAAGATAGAATGACTTCAATTAAAAGCTAATCAACAGACTGTTGTCAGAGGTCAAGCCCAACTAAATGAAGTGAGCCTCATCACAAAAAGGTTAGTTACCAAGTGATGAATTTTCTTTAGCAGCAGCAAGCAGGGCCACAAACTGTATCAATGGAAGGGACATCCTCACTAGAGAAATCATGAATATTTTGAAATAATAAAGTATATAGGGCCTATATGCTGCCTTTTTTGAAAATATTTTTCTTTAAGTAGAAAGAAAAACAAATATAAGTGGCTACATCACTATTTCTAAAGAATCTCAGATGAATTAATATTTACAGTTGAATTTCATTCCTACATATATTAGCTTTTATTTTTCATTTAAAATAATAGGAAATAGAATGTATTCATACCTTTCCAGTCTTATCTCCATGACTCAGGTTGGTCCCAAAGAAAATCTGGAAATACATCTTCCTTAGAGGGTAGTATGACACAGTGGAAAGAATACTGGCTCTGAAGTCAAAGAACTTAGATTCCCCTTTACCTCTGTGACTTACTACCTGAGTGACTTTGGATAAGTCATTTATGGTACCTCAACCTCAGTTTCTTTACCTGTAAAACGAGGAGGTTGATTAGATGGCCTCTGAGATCTTTTTCAATCCTGGATCTATCACCCTATGATCTATTCAGAAGAAAGGTACAGATGCAGAATGTCTATCAGTCACGGTCACTGTGTTGGTCAGCTTTGCTTAACTTTTTCTTTGTTATAAGGGAGAGTTATTTTTTTTTTGTGGAAGGGAGTTATATTTGAAAATGACTGATGATAAAAATATCAATAAAACCTTTTTTTTTTTAAAAGAAGAAGGCATCCAGGCTCAAGGGACTGAAATCAGTAATAATAAAGATACACCGTAATTCTGCAAAGTCCCACTAAAACTCAATGTGCTACCCACTCGCCTTTTCTACTTCATAACATTCTCATTAAGGCAGTCAGGGAACACTTAACAAGTAAGGGCAATATAACTATGTTAAACACTAAGTTGTACTATTAAGGAAAATGCTAAAATTAGAAACATTTATTCATACTCCATGCAACCTTTTAAAACTGTGAACAATTTGGTTTACTTAAAATTATTCATGCCATATCAGAGAGCTATGCCCTTTTTAAGTACAATTTTTCTTAAATTCTTAAACTTTCCCTTACATAAAAATATTATTATAAACAAGACATGAAAAGTTTAAGCTTTACAAAAAGTTATGAAAATAAAGAAAAATCTTGCACTGACTTTGCGTTGTGGTATGAATTTGGCACTTGATTCTCAAAAGATATATCAGGAGAGCCAAACCTAACAGGTTAGATCCAGTGAAGTACTGTGTACTTCATAAGATCATCACCAGGAAGGTGGCCACCATATGATATTTTATAGTCAAAGCAACTTATGAAGACCATCTAAGGTAAGGAGAGATTATTATTTATTATTTCTTTTGATAAAGAAAGTAACTAGACTGATAAAATGATCTCATGAGTTATTTTTACAGATTATCTCAGAAAAGGAATTTTTTATGTCTACAAATAAGAAAAAAAATCAACACACAAGCTAAATGAATTATGCGGATAACCATTCAGCTTTTGGAGATTCCTACGGGCAAGCCAATAGTCATTTGAGGGAAGGAGAGTTTGGTGGTTAATCTATTTTACAAAATTTACAGTCCCGGGATAACTGCTTAAAGATTTAATGATAATAGTGGCTGTATATAACTTCATGAAGACCATCTAACTAAGGTATGTATATGCTCTGATCTGCATTGATGAAAGATGTGCTTACATGAAATTAGATTTTTCATAGTACCGAAAACTAAAAGCAATAGAGAACAGACTGAATCACAAAATCTCAGAGTTAAAAGAGAACTTAGAAATCATTTAGTCCAACATATACATAAGTCAGAATCTCATCTCCCTGACAAGTGCCTGCCCATCCTTCACTTGAATACTTTCAATGATATCTTCCCAATACCTCCCTTAGGTAACCAGTTCCATTTTCGGACAGCTCTAATTGTTTAAGAAGTTTTTCCCTACATCAAATTAATGTGTCCTCCCCTTGTCATTCATCCTAGGTCTTCCCTCTGGAACCAAGTACAACAAGCTTAATCCTTCCACATGATAGCCATTAAATGCTAACAGACAATAATCAGATGCCCTCCCACCCCAAGTCTTCTCTTCTGTAGGCTTAGCATTCCCTGTTCACCATCAGACACATACACGAAAACCATACCACCTACCACTGAAGTATACTTATCTCTGAGAAAGAAATAACCAGCTTTATTAACAGCTCTATAATCAAAACACGTGAGAAAGGCAATAGAGGCTGATGCAATAAAAATTGGCTAAGAAACTCAAGAAAGGAGAATGAAATGACCAGATCTAAAACTGGACAGGTTCCTAGCACTAAAAATGGAGACATTTTGTGACATCTGTCCTAAAAAGCACAGGCCACAAGAGTTTAGAATATGGGTTTTAACCCACATTGTATGAGATTTTCTGAGAGTATTTTTCATCAACTAGGATCATTAGTGCCAAACTAATACCTAAAATGTATTCTGAATGGACCAACATCTTTTCAATACATCACTAGGAAAAATCTTCTCAATCTAATCCTTTTTAAGAAGCAGAATTCTTAAAAAAAAAAAAAAAAGCAACTTCTTGAAAGATACACTTTCCCTCCCCCAAAATCTAAGTTATTCTGGGAGCCTACCCCCTCACAGAGATGAGGCCAGAGCCTAATTACTTTGTAAGGTTAAGTTTGTTACCTAAAATGGTCTCTTTGGAAGCCACACTTTGTAGTCTTATGGTTTGATGCAATGAAGAATCTATGTCTTGACCTAAAGGATCCAGAAGGGTTTATTACAGGATTCTGGAACTCACATGATCAGAGAAGAAAAGCTCACTACACAAAAGTAGGCTCCAACCTTAGAATCCTGTTTCTTTCAAGATTGCTTCTTGTAGTACACACACCAGACAATACTCAAACACAATTGACAATTGCAAATTACTTTGGTTTTAGCTACTAAAAAAGAGTTCAAAATTGAGGGAAATAGGGATTGGAATAAGGATATAGGTGGGAGCAGTAAGAAACTAATACATAAGATAAAACAAGTCTCAACCTCAAGGAGTCTTCATTCCATTTAATCAAATAACTCACTTGTATTTTTTACACTCACTTTATTTAATTTTCTCTTTGTTTTAACTCCTACACCTCACAGCCCCTGGATTTGGTTAATGCAGTCTAACAGAAGAGCAATAGCAGGTTTGCGCAGGACTATGAGAGTGGTGGCTGCTGACCTGTTCATATTTCTCCAGTTCTGTGTGATAGATTTGTCTGATCTGGGTCAATTTGGCTCTGTAATCTGAGTGTTCAATAGAGTTATCTGAAGAACCTCCAGAGGCGGCCGCGGCTGCAGCTGCTGCTGCCGATCCCCCACCTTTCTCAGGACCTGAAACACCTTCTGCCAATAGCATATTGTCCAGTCTCATTAGCTGGGGATCTGGGGGGTCCTCCTCCTGGGCTCCTCTGATGCTGAGACCTTCAAAAAAGGAGAGAAAGAAGGGATGGGTAGAGAGGGGATCAGGGAGGTAGAGAGAGAGAATAGACAAGATAAGTATTTTATTTCAGAAAATGGTCAAACAGAAATATCATTACACTATATTTCAAATCTGATTAATTCATTGTTGATATTTCATACAATTATAGAATCAAAGAACAAGAAGTAACTCTTCAGAACATCTAGTCAAACTCTTTAATTTTTTAGGAAACTGTGGCTCAGAAATGAAGTGACTTGTCCAAAGTCCAATGTTAATGGCAATCCAGGACAAGAAACTAGCTCTCTTTGGCTCCCTATCAGCTCTTTCTATTAAACCACATCAAGTTATCGCTCAATACCTGAAAGTTACTCCCAAGTTCATATTTACACAATCCTAGAAATTCAACGGTCTTCTGCTACAATTTTCCCCCATATGTTAATGCCATTCAAGAAGGAAGGGAGGGAGCAGGGAGGAGAGAGAGAGAGAGAGAGAGAGAGAGAGAGAGAGAGAGAGAGAGAGAGAGAAGAAGAAGAAGAAGAAGAAGAAGAGAGAGAGAAGAAGAAGAAGAAGAAGAAGAAGAAGAGAAGAAGAAGAAGAAGAAGAAGAAGGATGATGATGATGAGGAGGAGGAGGAGGAGGAGGAGGAGAAGGAGGAGCAGCAGGAGGAGGAGGAGGAACAGGAGAAGGAAGGAAGGAAGGAAGGAAGGAAGGAAGGAAGGAAGGAAGGAAGGGAGGGAGGGAGGGAGAAACTTGAGTTTCTATTTAAGACATTTAATGTCTCACTTCCCCAGATTTGATAACACATTTTTAAGTGGAAAAAGCAAAAAAACAAAAAAACAAAAAACAAAAAAACGCACTTAGAGAGGTAAATATACTGGAAAAGTAACATCATCACCACCCCTATTCCTGTATCATTTTGTTTAAGGTATATTTGCTTCACAATTATGAGGTAGGACTGTCATCCTCATTTTGTAGATGAGGAAACTAAGGGTCAGAGAGGTAAGGGGCTCCTTGCCAAAAATGGTACAGTTGTCAATTGTGCTTTTCATGCAGTTGTGAAATAATTTTCCTCAAAACAGAGTAGGAAACTGAAGCCTTAGTGAGGGGAAATGACTGCCTGAGGTTACATTGCTAGGAAGTGACGAGCCAGAACTCAGACCCAGGTGTTCTGCTGCCCAGTCCAGAGCTGACAGCCACAGGGCAAACAAACAAAAGTGGCTGTTGTATTTTTCTGGTTGGTCAGACCCAGAATCTAAACCCCTTTCTGAATGTTTAAGTCACATGCTTTTCCCCCAAAATGGAAAATAAAGAGAATGAGATGGACTTTTTAAAATGTAATTTGAGGGGGAGAAAAGGAACATATACATTATGAATTAATTGGCTATGTTGAATTTTTTTTAATTATACAGATGCTGTTAAGCAATTGCCAGCCAACTATAAAACAATGACACTAAATACAGTGTTAAAAATGTTCTACCAATATAGCACTACATTACTGGGCACAGCATTCTCAATCTAATTTCTCTGTTCGATCAAGGACTTCCTAAGTGATGCCCAGTCAGCAATCTCATCAGAGGACTTGGGATCATGGCTGACAATTCATAGGTTTAATCAGGTCATGCAGGCTCTCTGCCAAGATGCTATCAACAGTGCAGCAAACAAAGTTTTAAAATAATTATAGTGGTGTAAAAAGCACCAGAGTCACGGCAGCTTCAAATCAGCATTTTCATTAGAGATGTAACACAACCTAAAATATCCCAGCCCAATTAACCTCTTTAAATCTGTTTAAAAACAGGTATTCACGCACTAGTTACACAGCATCCCCATGGAGATTAAGTTGGCAACGGGCATGTTTGCATTCGTATTCTGCCTTCCACGTTTGCGCCTGGAGTTATTTACAGACAGTGGGACACACTCTGTGTGTTGAGTGCAGCTTACATGACAGTAACATCTATAAGCTGCCAAGCACTCAAGTGAATAGCAGCATTGCTACTGTATATGCTAACTTGGATTTCCCATCAATTGTGTGAAAACACATTTGGTTCCTAGGTGCCCTGAGTTACACAATATAGCAAGATGCTACAGTCTATCTTTGGCTAACCTCACAGATGAAGTTTGAATTTCAGAAGAAGCTGTCACCTGCATTAAAAATATAATTCTACATAATTTCAGGTGAATAATAAAAATGTCTCATCAATATTTAAAATTATTTCTGTCACCTATTCAGAGGTTAATGGACGGCCAAGATTTACAAATATAATAGAGTAAGACCATAAATTCATTTAGGGGGCCAAAGTTGCTTCTAGAACTCTTCAAAAGAAAATATAATATAGCAGTAAGATTAATTTAAGATATAGTCAAGTAGATCACATTGATGTCTTATCCTGGCTGTAACCCACCACATTTTCCAAATACTTGTTAAGACAGATTTATTATATTTGTATTTCTATATCTTCACCTTTCCTTTTTCATAATTCATTCTCCTTGGTGCTATATACTCCCATGACCGAGAAATTACTACTGCTTCGGTATAGTAGAAAAAACACTGGTTTTAGAATCTGAAGAATTGAGTCTGAAGCCTGTTTTTGTCATTTCCTATGTAATGTTAAGCAATTATTTCTCTGTAAGTTTCAGTTTCCTAATCTACAAAATTAGTGGGACTATATTATCTCTAAGGTCTTTTCAAACTCTAAAACCCTACTTATCTACCAAGTGATCTATTTATTTCTGTATTTTAAATTATCTTCATCAGTTGGCTGAATAATCAGTATTACTATCTTATATTTGGGACATAAACACATATTTCTAAACATTCTGTAAAAAAAAAAAACCACCTCAATTTTTATCCATTTTGCTACATTTGGTTTAACTTTCCCTTTTAGTCTAAATACTAGCTTATGTTTTTATCTCCTTTCCTTTTTCTCCTTTTTTTCCCTTAAAGTTTGGGTACATTCTATTGCTTCTATTTGTTTAGATAGTCTTTATCTACTTTTAGCTTTTTTATCAACTTCCCTTTCTATTCATCCAAACTGTCTTTTTCTATTTGGCATCTAGACCAAAGTAAGGCCATTTACAACTCCCAAGTCTTTGAATGATCATAGCATTGCAGGATTTAAAGCTGAAAAGGGTCTTGAAGATTACATTGTCATTTTAAAGATGGAATAACTGAGTATCTGAGATAAAAGTACCTTGTGAACAACAACCACATTCAGCATTTTATCATGCGCCTGCTATATGTCAGCTACCATGCTAAGTACTGGATATACTGAAAAGGCAAAAATAGTCCCTGTCCTCAATGAGCTCCCTGTCTAATAAGGGAAATAACATGTACACAACTATGTACAAACAAGATATACATAGGATAAACTGAAGGTTATTTCAAAGTGAAAACACTAGTATTAAAGAGGGTAAGAAAAGACTTCTTGTAGAAGGTGGGATTTTTAGCTGAGTCTTGAAGAAAACAGGGACATCAGGAGGCAGAGTTAAAGAGGAAGAGCATTGCAAGCATGGTAAACAGCTAAGAAAAATGCATAGAGTCAGGAGATAGGACATTTTGTGCAAGGAACAAGGAGGAGGCCAGTGTTGTTAGATCATCAAGTATATGGAGAGAAACAAGGTCTGAAAAGATGGGAAAGGGCCAGACTGAGAAGACTTTTAAATACCCACATAAAGGATTTTATATCTGTTCCTAAAACTAACTACTGCAGCTCACTAAATATGGAGATATACTTTAGGAAGATCATTCCAATAGATGAGAATAGACTGGAGTTGAGAGGCACTTTAGTACAGGTGTGAAGTGAAGAGGGTCTGCAACAATGTTGGCAGTGGCATCAGAGGAAAGAATGGGGTATATTAGATGTCCAGAAGATGGAACTGACAAGAAATGGCAACAGATTGGATATGGAGGGTAGGAGAAAGTAAGGCATTAAGGATGATACCCAGCTTGTAAATTTGGGTGACTAGCCATATCCTCAATAGTAATAGGGAAGAGGTTAACAAGAGGGGCAGGGAGGGTTTGGAGGGAAAGATAAGACATTCAGATTTGGACATGGTGACTTTAATATATCTTTGGATATCTTAAAATGTCCAATAGGCAACAGAAAATGAGACTGGAAATGAGAGACTGAAGGTCAGAAGAGAGGTTAGAGTTGGATCAGGGGTGAGAAACCTATGGCTAATCAAGGCCACATGTGGCCCTCTAGGTCCTCAAGTGTAGCCCTTTGACTGAAACCGAACTTCACAGAGCAAATCCCCTTAATAAAAGGATTTGTTCTGTAAAACTTAGTCAAAAGGCCATACCCAAGGACCTAGAAGGCCACATGTGGCCTCAAAGTCTCAGTTCTCCCACCCCATGTTGAACAAATAGATTGAATCATTTATACAGATCAGCGTTCCTTAAACTTTGGGTCGAGGGAGAGACTCCATGAAAAATTTGTTAACAGTAAAAGGTTTCTGAACACACAACTACCAAAATTTAATAAAAAATCAAATACACAATGAATCTAAAGTGTTTCTGGTAGCACTTGCCCATGGTGTTACATCAAGCAACTTCACTGGTTCTGAACTGGTTCATTGGTTCTTAGTTCTGAACACAATGCATGTGTACTTTGCTCTCAGGTCATGCAATGCAGCCTAACATTGCCTAAACTTGAAAAGGGGTCACAAATGGAAAAAAATTTAAAAAGCTCTGGTATAGATGATTATTATTCATTGAGTTGGATTCCATAGTCATGGGAGCTAATGAGATCACCAAGTGAATTAGTGTAGAGGAAAAAGAGAAGAGGGCCCAGGAAAGAACCTAGGGGGCACTCATAGTTAGCAGGCACCATCTCAATCACAATCCAGCAAAGGAGACCAAAAAAGAGCAATCAGACAGGCAAGAAGGGAAAGGAGTAGCAGAAAAGCCAAGAGAGAAGACTATCAAGGAGAAAAGGGTGACTTGGCAATGTCAAAGAATACAGAGAGGCCAAGTCAGATAAGTAATAGCAAAGCTTAAAATTTCTATAGTACTTTAAGATTGTCAAACTGCTATTCCATGAATAGCTGCATGAGCTGAGTAATGAAAATATTATTCCCATTTTTACAGAAAAGGAGAATAAGTCCCAGAAAGGTAAAGTGTCTTCCTCTCAAAGTCAGAGTTAGAAACCAGATTTGGAACCCAGATCAGCTGACTCCAATGCTTAGCACAGTGGCTGGCACATAGTAGGTACTTTATAAATGTTTACTGAATGACTACAAACCCAGTGAAATTTTCGTGCTAGCTGGTTGTCCTCATGCCAGCAGTTCCCATATAGTAATCCATGGAACCACATTATTTGGCATAACATAAAAATAGACTCCATGAAAAAATCTTGCTTGTGATATCTTTCATTTTAAAATATTAAATATGAAATGTATCAAAATCTACAAAAATGATTTGGTATGAAAATATAAATAATTTCCTCTATATTGTGCCCAGATGTCAATTCCCACTTACAACATTAGGGGGAAAGGGTCAAGATTCAATACGTTCAGAACTCCATCAATAGTGCTGGTTTCTTCAATGAATTTCAAAAAATAATCCATAGCCAAATAAGTTTCAGAACCGCTAGTCTTTAATGTAACCTATTAAGAAAGTTAAGTGCTTTCCCACTCAATCAATAAGCATTTACTACTGTACTGTCATCAAATATAAAGACAAACATGAAATAACAACTGTCTTCAAGAAGCTTACATTCTGTCAAGTGAGACAAGTACCTAAAGAAGTATATGGAAAACTAATATAAGGTAGTTTTGGAAGAGATGTCACTGGGATCTGGGGGGGCAGAGGGAAGAATAACAAGAAAAGCTACATATAGGATAAGTGTATGATTATAAGTGGTAAAAGTAGAAAGGAAGTACATTACAGGCATGAGGACAGCTGGTGCAAAGGCACTGAGAGGGACTATCACACAAGGAATGGAAAGGAGGCCAGTTTAGCTGAAACAAAGAGCACAGGAAGGAAAGTAATGTATATTAAGCTAGAAAGGTAGGATGGAGCCAGCTTTTAAAGTACTTTAAACAGCAAACGTGGCAAACAAGGGAAAATCTTTAATAGTTTCTTAATACAAAAGGGACCAGATTGTAAAGGAGGGAATAGAAGTCAATTCATCAAGGAAGAATGCAAAAGGATACAAACATTCACCATCTGTGGTACTATTTTACACACCCAATGTGTACACGTAAAATATTACTGACTTACCGTTTCAGAAAGAACAGATACAATTAAAGACAATTATAATAAGTGTATATTTACTGCTAGTAGCAGTTATCAAGCTACTTAGGAAAGTCCTCTCTCACTTAAAAAATTATACATATGTATATTAGATCTCTAAGAATCTGTGGCAACTATAGAGATGACTGTGTTAATCTAATCCTATAGTCATTTCGTAAATTACAAGTATTATATCTAGTCAAGAAAATTTAATAAAAAGCTCAACTTTCCTTTCATTAAAAAAACCTATCAAAGCTTTTTGTGACACAACACATACTGAAGGTCCTTTATAAACAATTTACTCACATGTGAAGTTTAATCAATAGTTTGGGGGAAAAAAGTCACTCAACTGTTTTCCACTGTGACAAGTCATGACTACAGATCTCCAAGGGCCATATTATAATTTACTTGAGATCTTTTCCTAAATTTTTTTTGCAATTTGAATAATTATATTAGCTTGCTACCCATATATATGTATATATATATATATACATGTGTATATATATATATATACATATATATTTTTTATTGCATTTACATGTCAAATTTCTACTATATTACCAACTCATAAGCTTTGTGACTATGGCAAACCATTACCTAACTCTACAAGGTTGGTCAGATTTCCACCTCTGAAATGGTAAAGTTCCATAAGAGCAGGAACGGTGCCTTAATTAAATTTCATATCTTTTCTAGTAGCTGGCACAATACCCTGCAAACAAGACACATTTATCAAGGTCTGCAGATCTAAAAATAGGTCATACTTTTTCCTCTAAGTCTGACTTGTATAAAACATGAGAATGACTATGACCATGTTATCTTTTAGCATATAATTTTTAAAAAATTTTCAAGGAAATCTTAATTCAGGAACTTTGTCTATATTGAGAGTGGTTTATATTCAAGCTAATACTGTAAGCATTTTTTAATCTGCATAATTTGGTTTTCCCTTTTTCCTCATCACATCCACTTAGACATTTATTACTGTTGATCTCACTAGCAGTACAATGCCTCATAGAAGTCAGGTGTCTATCAATAATAGCAAAAAAAAATCCTTATATTTATGTAGCATTTATGGTTTTAAAAGTACTTCCCAAACATTATTTCATGTAGTAATTACAATAACCCAGATGTAAGTAGTACAAATATTATCTTCTTTTACAGATGAGGAAACTGAGGTTTAAAGGGATTAAAGTGATTTGTCTAACATTACACCAGCTATTAGGGAACTATTAAGGTTACTATTAAGTGTCTGGGCCACGAGCAGAACCCAGGTCCTCTGACACTAAACCCAATGTTCTTTCCCTTATACCACCACTATACTACCTCCCCAATAATAACAACAATTACATAGTACTTTATGTTTACAAAGTCATTTCTTTATAATAACTGTGTGAGAGAGGTAGGACAAGTATTAATTAATGTTCCTATTTTCTAGATAAGTAAACTAAGTCACAGAGTAGTGAAGTGATTGCTCATGGTCATAAAATGTAAACATGTTGGAGCCAGGATTTAACTCTAGTCTCCTGGCTCCTAGTTCAGTACTTTTTCCACGAAATCATACTATTTCCAATGTTATCAACCTCTCAGTGTACTATAAGTATGTTAATTAACTCCAAAGTAGGTTGAACTAGAATGAATCTGTAAAATGAGAGATTTATATTAATCTCTAAAGTCTCTTCCAATTCTAAATTCTACAATCCTACAAAATGAGCTCTGTATTATTCAAAAGGCAAAATATTCAAATTGAAATAAAAAGATCAAAAGAAACTTTGTCTTCTTTGTTTTCATACTATAATGCATATTATATATATATACATATATATGTACATGTATATAATATACACACCAGTATTCCCATGATTTTTATAAAGTTTGAAATATAAGACCTCCGGCAACCAATGTATTATAAGGTTAATAAAATCTATTTTTGCTACTGATTTTAATCTACTTATAACCATAACATTCATTTCAGGATTCCTAAGATTTAGACAAATCACATAAACAGACACTAAAACATTGTTCAATAATGAACTTGGCTTTGTTGTAAAGCCCACAGTTTTTGCATATCTTTCAGCAAATCCTAATTAGCCGCCTTTCAACATGCTGTGCACCTGCCCCACAGATAATAGAAGCGAGCATCTGCACAGTCTACTGCATTCTGAGGGCAATAAATAAATTGCAGGTCAAAATTATTACAAAGCTTTCTCCGAATAAACCCATATCCTTCATAATACAAAGCTGCAGATGTGAAAAGTACC